>JAQPPZ010002988.1:0-235403 GCA_028583015.1 Wollemia nobilis
AGAGAATCAAACTTGGAACCTCTGCCTTCTAGTGCTTTCACTTAAACACCACCACCGTTGGGTCACAACTGCCCAATGAAGAAATACAGAGTTGCCCTATATTTTATCTTCCTTTGACGCCAAGAATCTAGAAAATGTAAATGTCTTCCACAAGCCACATGCAGACTGGTGAGCGTTGTCCAAAACGTAAGTCACTGAGTGCTTGCATTAATCATCTCACAACACAGTCTGGAAAAACATAGTTCAGGTGCAATTGCCAATCCACTAACGTCAAGTATAAAAGTAAGGATGCAGCCCAAGCTCAAATCCGAGTATGCCAAGCACGATTTCCAAGACACATATCAAGCACGATTTTAAAGACGTCAATCGGAGATTCGAATACATAGAGCAAGCTCAAATCAAAGACACCAAGCACTATTTGAATGATACAGAGCAAACACAAATCATAGATTCCAATTAATCGGTGGTGCTCTTACTTTAGAAAATCATCCCCACTTATATAGCCATTTCTCCTTAACTGTTTGACGTCGGCGCTCCTCCAACGATGGCAACACATTGGCGAAAGAATTATTTTTTCTTCGTCGCTTAAGGGTTGAAAGACCCTTTAATAATAATTAAAATAATAATAATTATTATTTTATTAATAATAAATTAAACTTGGACCTTTGAAAAAGGTTTGAGTTAATTTAATTATTAATAATAAACATGGACCTTCAAGGTTTTTCAAGAAGTAAAAACCTTTGCATTAAGTTAAGCTTGGTTTTAATAAAAACCCTTTAACATTATGAAGCTTCTCAAGATATTTTTGACATCACACTCTTTTTGATATCAACACAAAAATGCCTTTTGACATCAATGACAACTTATACACTTGAGCAAAGGCAATGTACCCAAAGTACCCAAAATTGCCAACAAAAGGATGGAATGCCCAACACATGGATGTGAAAAGTGCTTTTCTAAACGTATAGTTGATAGAAGGGGTTTATGTTTAACAACCTCAAGGTTTTCAAGAACAGGGAAAGGAGAACCTTGTTTACAAATTAAATAAAGCACTTTATAGACTCAAGCAAGCACAAAGAGCTTGGTACTCACGCATTGATGGCTATTTTAGTGAGTATGGACTCACAAGAAGCAAAAATGATCCAACTTTGTACTACCTAAAGCATGGAGTAGAAATTCTCATAGTTTTTTGTATGTGGATGATCTAATATTTATGGGTAGTAACACTAAATGAATATGGAGTTCATAAAATCCATGATGAAGCAGTTCGAGATGAAAGATCTTGGTTTAATGTGATACTTCCTAGGCATGGAAGTGCATCAATCAAAAAAATGGATCTTCATATGTCAACACAAGTATGCTCGAGACATGATCAAGAAATTTGCCATGGAGCAATGCAAATCAGTTGCAACTCCAACTGGACATGGGATCCAATTGAGAAAGGATGATGTAGCATCAAAGGTTGACATGACCACTTATAGGAGCATGGTTGGGAGTCTAATGTTTCTCACCAACACAAGTCCCGATATTCAATATGTTGTTTCTCTAGTTTCAAGGTTTATGGCTAGTCCATCTGAGCTGCATATACAAGCAACTAAAATAATCTTAAGATATGTAAAAGGTACATTAGATTTTGGAATCCATTACCAAAAATATAATTCTATGAAATTAGTTTGCTTCAGTGACAGTGATTGGGGCAGCAATATAGATGATAGGAAATCTACATCAGGGAATTGTTTTAGTCTAGGATAAGGACTAATTGCATGGAGTTCCAAGAAATAAACTATTGTAGCATTGTCATAGACTGAGGCTGAGTGTATAGCCATCACACATGCTAGTAATCAAGCCCTATGGTTGAGAAAAGTCCTTGAAGATATTGGAGAAATTCAAAGTGGTCCAACTCGACTGTATTATGATAACATAAGTGCAATTCAGTTAGCATAAAATCCAGTCCACCATAGCATATCAAAGCATTTCAATATGAAGTATCACTTCATTCGAGATATTGTGGAGCAACAGATAGTTGAATTTCAATATTGTAACACTTTGGATAATATTACAGATATTTTCACCAAAGGTATAACTAAATCTCAATATATAAATTTGAGAGACTGTATAGTCAATCCTATCAACTTTAATGGGGAGAATGTTGGAATTTAAAGCAGTAAAAAAGGGGTAAAAAAATTGTTTACAACGGTAAGCTTTGGACCTTACCTTTTTACCTCCTTGGACAATAGTTGATTGGGCAGATCGGTTGACTTGGACGACAGCTGACTGGGCAGGTTGGACGGCATGGATGGTAGGGATTTTGACATCAATTTCCCTTCCTCATTTCCTCCATCATTTCCTTCATTCCCTATCTATTCCCTAAGTTTTCTAAGGTTGTTAAATTCCCTTCTATTTAAGCATTGTAAACTTTACATTGGTGTGGATTGATTAATATATTTCTAATTTCTATTTTGCTCCCAACTACCGTGCCACAAATATCACACTAACTCTATTCAAAAATATTTCTCAGATATATCACACTAATATCAAATACACCTTATCACTCCTTTGAAATTAGAAATCCTCAAATCATACAAAAATCAATTACTCAATTACTTATTATAATATTCAATAGTTAATTAACAACCTCCAAAAATAAATACCTCAAAAGTAATGTCTCCTATCATTTTATCTTCCTCAAATACTCAATAATCAAATTTTAAAAATAAATTATATAACCCTCAAAAATATTTATTTTTATTCAACCTTTAGAAAATCTAAAAATTACAATTAACCTTGGCAAATCATGAGTGCATACCTATCACTATGCAAAAGGGCCTTGATGGGTTTCGAACATGGAACCTCTCCCATCTGAGTACATTAGCAAGGCACTAGCCCACCACATGGGCTACGTGCCTTCCCACAAAGATGAAAGCTAATTATTTCTCTTTGTGCTTTCCCCAATGGTGCAGTGCACAAAAAAACTAATCGCTCCCGCTTTGTATAAACCAAACCTGGCAAGTTTCAAACCTTTCACCATGAGACTACAAAAATTAGCATCTCCTTCGATTGCCAATTGTGCTACACAAAACTATGAAATGAAGAAGGAGCTCTGCTCCTCTTTGTCTTATTGTCTACCACTGAAAAGCTTTCAAACGTAAAAATTCCCTTCCCTTTGTGCATGATAGTCGAGAGCATAACACATGCAAATTACATGAATGGGGTTTAGATAAAGTCTTGCCCCCTTTTATATGCATAGACCAAACTTTGAAAACGTCAATGGATAATTCAAATTTTTGAAATTGAATTATAAAATTAACTTTATAATCCTAACTTTAGGATTATTTTAATTAAAATAAATTAATTTTATAATTAAGTTATAATTAATATGTAATTAACTTAATAACTTTAGAAGTGAATTAAATTAATTAATAAATTATTTTATAATGAAATTATTTAAATTAATTTATAATTAATTTAAATCTTCCCTTTTAATATTATAATAAAACATTATAATATTATTTTGCTTGGGCCTCTTCATTGCTCTTTGAACCTCCTCTGACCACCTGGAATCAGATCTGACTAACTAGACATGGAATTTCCTTTGCACTAATTTTGGAACCACTTCTTCTTGCATTGGTCGCTGAAACCGACTCTTGACATAAATGACAACTCAATTACTTAAAATTTCCAATAATATCCCTCTTTTTCATTGATGGCAGCCCAATTATGTTTTACCATTTGCTTAACATTTTATGTTCTAACCCCCCTGGGAAACTGCTCCCCCTAACTCAATTCTCTCCCCTTAAATCAAATATCTCTCCCTTACTAAAATATCTCCCCCTCTGATATTAATCGTAAAGGTTCACCTTTGGGGCTCGAGGCTAAGAATGAGACTGTTATCTTAGCCCCTCCCTCACCTCCTCTTGAGTTTTTTAATTCTGGTGTGAGAGTATTTCGACTCCTAGCATGCATTGATATTTACCTTTGTCCACTTTTATTCTTATCTGATCCTTCTGATTCCTCTCACTGTTTATGTTCTTGCTTATCTTTGGAATTTTTGCTCTACGCCACTTTGTTGTATTTCCATCATTATTGCACTTATAACACTTGATATTTTTATTCTTTGGAGGTGCAAATATCTTAGGATTTCTCTTCGTGAAACCATATCTATTCCTGTCATGAACCCTACAATTCATTGTCTTATGACCAAAATGATTACATGAGTAGCAATACCCATGAAAAAGCTACCTATTTTTGAAGTTCCCATATCTTGTATTTCATGTGTCCTACACTGTGAATCCTTATACCCAAATTTGTGACATGAGAAACATAATCCATTGAAATTCCCTTGCCTTGATCTCATTGGTCTCTTAGTCTCTTTTTCTCTATGTGGTTTCTTGTTCCATCTATTTCTCCTTGGTGCATTGTTCCTTTCCTTGTTGAACTTTATATTGTTGAACTCATCCTCAGAAGTCTCAATTTATCATACACTATCTTCTTCCAAAGTTTCTTCTTCTCCAAAACTTAAGGTTGACTCATCTTCTTGTTTCTTTTGTACATGTTCAAAACCAAGACTTGTTTTGCTTGATGTAGGCTTTGGTGTCTTGATAATATTATCCAAATTATTTGAGCTTCTTCCAAGCCTTTGTAACCTATCCTTAGACTCTTTTATTTCATCCATTAGTAGAGTCACTTCATGTTCTAATCTTTCACATTCTAAGACCTTTGCTTCTAACTTATCCTTGAATTCCTTTGTCTTAGTCATTGACATGTTTAGATCCTCTATAATTTTTCCTTTCTCCTCATCACATTATTTAAACTGAAGCTTAATTTGGAAGTTTTGCTTTCTTACCTTATTTAATGTGTTAAGAGCATAAATAAGCTCTCCCTTAAGATCAACTTCTCCTTTTTATGATTCTACCTCTATTTGTTTGCCTTTGAAGACATATTTATTATTTTATGACTTGTCTTCTATAGGATCACCTCCTTCTTCTTATAGTGCCATTATAATATTCTCTTCTGGTCCTTCAAGTGTTTCTTCATATTTATCATCACTAAAATTGAAACCACTCTTTGTACAACTATCTTCAAGATGTCCAAAGTTACCACATCTAAAACGCTTGAGAATTATTGATGACCTTTTCTTAACTTCTTCTTTTTCTTCTGTCATAAATAAAAAATCATATTTATCATTATCTGAGAAACTATTATCACTATCACTTGAGTACTTGTCTTTTCTGCATAGTAACTCCTCTTTTGTCTTTGAAAGAACTTCTTTCCTTTTTTTTCTTGTCCATCCTTGCATTTATTTTGGTACTTGTATTTTTCTTATTCACTGTTCTTATGATCCTATTTTTCTTCATCATTGCTATTTTTAGCTTCTTGAAAATCAGTTGCATAGTGACCATACTTTCCATAATTGAAACATCTAATAGATTTTTCATCTTTAAATCTTCTTGTATCCTTATTCCTTCTACCATAATTTGCTTCTTCATCATTGGATGACTCATTGCTTGAATCTGCATTTTTATCCTTTGTATTCTTAGTAGCTTTGAAGGTTTATTCCTTCCAAATATTAGGTTCATATTTTTTTCTCATATCAAAAGCTGTAAGAATACCAAGTAGTTCATCCTTTGTCCAAATATCACCAACTTTTGATTCCCCTATAGACAAATTTTTTTCACTAGACCTTTTTGGGAGAGATCTTAAGATCTTATCACAAACATCAGATTCTTGAACATCAATTCCAAGTACTTACATAAAGTTAACAACCTCATATAAACGAATTACATAATAACTAATACTTTCCTCATCCTTCATTTTTAATTCTTCAAATTCTCCCTTGAGATTCTGCAACTTTATCTTTTTGACCTTTTTATCTCCTTCACATATGCCTCGTAACTTAAACCATATTTTTTTGTTTATTTGCAATGCATAACCTTAAAAAACTATGTTATATGTAAAACTCTCAAAATTGCATTCATTTCTCTTGAATTGTAATGATATATAAGCTTACCATATTTATCTGTAGGTGGAGTAGCTGGTGGTGTGTATCCATTTTCAACTTCTTTCCATATTTCATTGCCAAGTGCCATCAGGTGAATCTTCATTCTCATACTCCAAAATAGATAAACACTTCCATAAAAAACTAGTGCTAAATTATTTGAGGATCCACTCTTAGAATATATAGTGTTAGTTGAGTCTGACTCTCAAATTATGATTAATATTTTGAAGACTCCTTCTAAGAATCATAAGGTTGAATGGAGAATAAAAAGAATTATTGAGAAGATTCAATTAATCTAGATGGCATTTTTTAAATTTGATTACAATCATGTAGTCAAAGATCAAAACAAAAGTGTTGATGCTTTAGCTAATTGGGATTTGGACAAAGGTGATCTTACTTGTTATGGCCACCCTCCTAGATGGTTGGCTTCACAAATTAGGAAAGCTCTTCTTTCTATCATTTATTTGTATGGCTCCAGTTCTGAAGGTACCTAGTTTCTTCTTGTTTTTTTTGCTTCTCTTTGGTTCATTCGGGTTATTTTAGTTCCCTAGCTCAAAATTTTCTTTCTTTTGTTTCCTCGGTTGATTCTTGCCTTAATATTCTTCTGGTCTAGATAGGTCATTGTTATGTTCAATTTTTTCTTTTTTCTTTTTTGTTTTTTTTTTTTAGTTTTTTAAGGTGTGTGTGTTCTTTTGTTTTGTTTTTTTTTTGTGTTCTTTGTGTTGTTTTTTTTGTTGTGTTTTTGTTGTTTTGTGTTTTTTTATGTTTTTTGTTATTGTTCTTGTGTTTTTGTCGTTCTTGTTCTTGTGTTTCTTTTTGTTTGTGTTAATTCATGTTTTATGTGTGACTGTTTTCTATGTTTTTTTTTTGTTTATTGTTTATTGTTTGTTGTTGGTTGTTTTAATTTTATTTTTTTATAATTTAGGTTTTCGTTCTGTTTATTTTTCATGTTTTTTTTGGGTTATGTCTTTGTAGTGTTCTATTGTTTTTGTCTTGTTTGTGTTTTGTTATGTGGTTCTTGTGTTTTTCTATGTGGTTCGTGTTGTGGTTTATTTTATATTTTTGTGTGTGTGTTTGGTTGTGCTTTTGTTTTTGACATACTCAAGGAGCATGTTTTTTATTTTATTTTATTATTTTTGTTTTTTTTATTTATTTATTTACTTATTTTTAATTTGGTTTTGTGTGTTTGTTTGCTCCTTGAGTATGTCAAAGGTGGTAGGTCATGTCCGAGTCCTAGGTATTTTTTAAGGAATGGATACCCCTCCTTGGGTCTTAACCAAAATTGGCATCCCTTTTGGGATGTTTTCCACACAAAAAAAAAGTATCTCTATCCACTAAAGACTTATGTCCTCACTCAGAAGACTTGTCCTCACTACCATGGATAATGGATCTCTATCCACTAGATATGGTCATCCTCTATACTCTGTCACCTCCAAAGCCTTCTTATGAACATATACTTCATATATGCAATGGGTGCACATAGTGCATCCAAAAAATATAAAAAATTTCATTCCACACAAGTTCACCAATGACATCTCTATGCAAGAATTTTTTGTCTCTAGTTGTAGGACTGTTTGAGCCAGATCTGAATCCTTCGGGCTGCACTTGGTGCACCATCCACAATGAGTTTGTATCCACATTATCTTCTAATTATTGCAACCACACCTACTCCCATATGCTAAAAACATCTCTTGTTTGAAAGTATTCATCAAAATAGATAGAACAACCCTACTATAACTTTATTGCTTCCTTAGCGATGCAGCCAAAAAAATAATCATTGCACTACCTTAAGTCCTCATCATATAGTGAAAAAATATACGCAAAAAAATTGACCACATCGATCATGCCACTCGCCATTTATGAGATAAACATCACTGCACCTTTACTCTTCAGGCTATGAAGCTATTGGTAATGCACTTGAAGAGGGCAACGGATAACAATATTCATATCCAAAATTAAAAATATTCAGATGCAAAGAGCTTGCCTTCAATCTATAGAAAATGTGATCACACAGGCCATGCTAGGATCAAAATAGTCATTTTGATAAAGGGACATAAATTTCACATAGGTATATTTAAGATGATTTGCTCCAAAATGCTCTGTAAATACAATGAGATCAGCCATATGCTCTAATGTAAAACTAGTTGTAGAATCTTGAGCAAAAAATGAGTGCCAAGTAAAAAAATTTGAAATTTCAAGGTCTTTTTGTGCTAGCACCTTGTCTAGCTATCATGACTGCACTATTCTCCACCATGCTTAGGTCCATTTGACAAAATATTTTTCCATGGATGCCTGCAATGGCAGACCATCAAATTTTGCCTGCATATCTTCTTTCAAATTTTCTACACATCAATAGATCAAAACATAAAAATAAAATAAAAAATTATAGTATCCCATTTTTCGTTTCTTTATGGAGAAAATACTTCTACAAATGGATACATATGGAAGATTTAAAAACACGGGTGCAACCACAAGCATCTAGTTTTTTATCCATCAAAAAATATAGAGAGCATACTCCCTAGCTTGAAGAAAGAAAAAAATGGGGAAAATAAATGGGGGGATTTCCATGAGGGAAATTCCTCCTCAAGGGTTTACATAGGCAGGAGCTCAAACTTGCTCTGATACAAAATATTGGGATTTAAAATATATGAGATATATTATACATGAATGAGATTACAATATAGGCATAAGCCTATATGAAAAACATGACACTTGCCAAGAGAACATGATAAGTATTAAAACAGAAGGCATAGTGCACATTAATATTATAACAAGAGCCACAAGAGATATTGATAGGATATAGGGAGATTTTATTTTTTAAAATTTTGGAATTGCAATTTATCTAGAGTCTTTCCACAGAGTTATAGGAAAACATGTGAAAAATATGATTGAATATTTATTCCACTAGTTTGACAAATCAACTAGTGAAGTTCATTATATTTAGACTTAAATAACTTTTCATTATCATTTTTTAATACTTTATTGCAAATAAGACTTTATTAAAGACTCCATATTGAAGACTCCATACTAAAGAAAGAAGAGACTCAAGAGAATAAGTCATTAAATCTTGAAGAATCTAAATTGAATATTGAGAAGAAATAAATAGTCTAAAGGAGCCCTATTGAAATTGAAGGAAGAGGAGACTCAGGAAAAAAAAGTCCCATAGAATATTGGATATTGAAAATTAAAGAGACCCAAGAAGGAGGTTCCCATAGAATATTGAATACTATAGATTTTAGATTGAAGAAAGTAGAAAGCATATATAGGAGGAAACCCAAAAAATATATTCCATTGAAGAACTTTTAGATTTTACATATAGAATATTGAATATTGAAGATAGAAGAGGACTAAGAAAAGTCTTATTGAATATTTGAGAAGCTGTAGAATTTAAAGACCCAAGAGAATATTTCTCAAGCAAATTCATAAGGATAAAGAAGAAGATGGCTAGAAAAGCCCTATTGAAAAATTGAAGAAGTGGGTATTGGAGGAGATTTAATAAAATCACAAGAAAGAAGAAGTTAGAAGAAGACATCAATTTGAGAAATTTTAAGGTTTATTTGTGAAGGATAAGAGTGTTGTTTTTCACAGGAGAATTTTAAGAGTCATAGGACAAAAAATTGAAGGTAAAATAAAGCTGAATTTTGGAGAAGATTTGGGTAGATTTTGAAGTGTCCTTGAACAACAAATTGAAGGAGGAGTTGGCAGAAAAAGAAGGCAGTAAATTAAGAAAAAATGGGAAACATTAGCAGCAATATTAGAGTTGCAAATTGGAGGAATTTCCTAGCATATTCGATAGAGTTAAGAATGGAAAAATAAGGAGGAATTGGCTGCATTAGAAGCTGAGAATTATAGAGTTTAGGACAACAAGATGGCAATATTTTGGGCAGGACTAATAGCTGCAAAAATTTGGAGGAGAATTGGAGCCACAAAAATCATATTTTCGGATAGAAAATTAAAATCTAAAAGATAGAACATTTGGGCAGAAATTACAGCTACAAAATTGAAAATTTCAAGGCAACAATTAAGTAGAAATGAGAACTAAAAAATCTAAAAATATAGGGCAACAAATAGGGGTACCAAACCACCAAGAAAGCTTGCTACAAAGAAGGCAAAAACAAGGTTTGAAAACTGGTGTTATTAAAGTCTTTCGTCCAAGTAATATTCTTGAAAAAATCATATTAGAGTTATTAAATGTAGCAAAAGGATTTTAATTTAAAGGTTTTAAAGTCAAGAAAGGAGGTAGCATTATCATCTTGACACCTGCAAAATACATCAACACAAGATAGAGTTAAAAGTTACTTTAAAGTAGTAATAAGAAGAAGTAGACAATGCTTAATGCATGCTATGTTTTAGAGCTATCAAAATGCAATATTATTAATCAAGGGGAGAACGTATAGTATCCAAGGATGCCATAAAGCACAGCTGAAATTTACAAGTCTTTATGAAGAGGAACCACAAGTGGAGTAGTAAAACCACCAAGATAAAGAGGATGTGCCACCATATTAAAAAAAAAATAAGCATTAGATAAATACAAGAAGGCAAGCTACAAAAGGACACTTAAAATATCTCAAATTTTTTGTGCAATAAAGGTATTTTATCTAAGTTTAAAATAGATTCATTTCTAATTTTCAAAAACACCCTACTTGGTTTTTAAAGTAGAAAAATAAATGCAAGAGTTAAAGTGTCTAAAAACACCAAAGGGGCACAAAAAATAGCAGCCATTAGTGGTAGAATAACCAAGTGAAAAAGGAGAAACCATGGAGTGAAGAATAAAGAGCCGAATAAGTGCTCAAAGTTGACTTATTCAAGGTGTATTAAAACACCAAATAGGGTGCTAAAACTCAAAGAAGGTAACACCCACATTGGATTAAAATATACAAAAGAAGAAAAATATAAGGATAGAGACAAAGCAAGGATAAAGGTACAATTATGAAGGAAGAAATATAAAGCAAGTAACAAAGTTTTTACCTAGGTAAAAAGACGTATATTTGGCAGAAAATCGATGAAATAACCACCAAAGAAGTCTTAAAGTACCACCAAAGGAGGAGCCACCACCATTGAAGAGGATCATCCATTGAAAGAGAAGAGCCATCACCAAATGTTGAAAATTAATAAAGTGCTTAGCAGTTGAGAAAAGGAAGACTAAACAACGTACATTGAAAGAGAGAAGAGTTGGAAAAGGACTGACCTATCCAAAAAGTATGCACCTATCTAATATATCAATTGAAATCAACATGAAAGCATGAAAAGAGAAACAAGATCACATATGACAATAAAATGAATGCTTCTTTTATTAATATTGCAATGAATCCCAATTACAATCATGCCCCTCTTAGGGTCACCCAAATTTTGATACAATCAATACAATGCCAAAGCCCCCAATGGGTAGGCATACTATTATTGCTTTTCCAAATAGTCACAAACTACTCTAGGGTGGAGTTGACCCTCTTCTTCGCGTTGAGGAAGGAATTTGATGATTGAAGCTCCTTTGAACCTGTTCCCTGCGATCAAGAAACAACACAAGAAAGTTATACAAATAGGCAGCCTCTCGTGATGAGGCCCTTTAAAGCATGAAAACATAAAGATGCCATGAATAACATGAAATCAAGAAAGCATATAAAATGTGTTAAACATATGCAAGATTTATCAAGATTGCTTGAAACATGTAAACAAGAGTTATAGCTACCAATATAATGGATCAATTATGTGAAATGAAGCATTATAACTTGAAATTAAGCTATTTAAGTCCTACTTGCTAAAGTGAAGTAAACCTAATAAAATACTTAATCTAGTTAGTCAGGGTATCTAAACTACTAAAACAAGTGCTTAAATGATTAATCTGATCTAGCTAAATAAATTGTAAAAGGAACAGTAAGGAGATCTTACACCTATTGCAAACCGTAGCTCTAATGTGCAATTTGCACTATAAACTATGGCTGAAAGCCACAATGAGAAACCAGATAGGTTTTCCCTCCAATTCTAGGGCAGTCGACTTGATCCTCCTTGTAAAATTGATGACCAAGGGTCGCCTCAATGTTGTATAACAGGTTTGTCGGTTGAATTGTTGAATACTGCATCTGTTTTCCCAAATTAACATTTCTTGGTGTTATAGCTTCTTAGGGCATCCATGGCACAATTTGACATGATGCTTGATGAATTAGCAAATAAATTGGCAAAAAATCTCTCTTAATACTCTCAGGTGAGTGTACAATTTGACAGGGCTCTACTGCTCTAATATCCCATACTTCGTTGATGCTTTTACCCTATTTCTAAGGGGTACTTATAGGACTACCCAAGGGCTAAGGGTGGATTTCTGGAGAAGCTAAGAACAATAAGGGGTGGTTAGGACAGTTGGATTGGAAACTTCCATCCTTTAACCACATTTTTCTAGAACAAATGGTCATTCAAACCGATTTGGCTCGGATGAAGGCCAACTAAAATTTAGTTGAGACTATAGGTGACAGTTGTAGTCCAAATTGTAAACCACATGTGTCATCTGTGGTTCAGAATATATATCGTAGGTCTTAGCTGTGGTTCAGACCGAATAGACCAAGGAGACCAAATTGAGTGGTTAGAACCACTGCTCTATCTTGGAGTATGTCCAAGATCTTCCATATGGTCTTGTAGCATGTTCATATGAGTAGTCGCCATCAACATGACATGTTTTAGGTGTCTACAAATGCTAATGTGAGATGTTTTGTGATATTGAACAATGCATAAGGAAAAATACACCACCTAAAATGATGTTGAAGGTTCTATGATGATCATTAATCGGATCAACATTAGATGCCCCAGGTCTCACAAAAGGACGTGCATCCTAGAATCATTGCTTCCAACTCTTTGGAGGCTTAGACTTGAAAGAGTTTGCACTCATTATCAGAAATTCGAGTAGCTTTGGTGCTACAATAGGAGTTTGGCCTATATAACCGAAAGGATGAGAGTTACAAATAAAAGTATCATATATTCTATTTTTTCAAAGCAAAGGGGTAAGCTTATGATAGTTTTTGACAATGATTCACATGGACGAACACAATTTTGACAAGATCAATGGATCTATGATCTCTGAGATCTTCTACTGATTTTGATTATGATTTGATATTATGATTACCCCCTCAAGAGACGAGTCTATAAGGGTAATTAAAATGTATGAAGCAACGAGGTCGCTTGACCAAAATGAATGATCATCACAAATTTATAATTGAGCATTTAATTACTTGGATATGCCCAGTTCAGCTTATGATTCCAACTATTAATTGTAATTGCACATTCCTATCCCATGGAGCATTCATGCTACAATAGCCGTCTTAGGGAATCAAAATTATACAACTCCAATTAGTTTTGTGTTGAATCAATTTTGTTGATGATTTGTTGAAATATGTCATAGGAGACATGTCATGAAATGCCTCATTCCCATGGAGCAATCCAGCCTTGAAGATCTTCTTTAGGATTGAAAAGAAACATGTCAATTCAATGATGACAATTTAACCCAAATGTCCTTATGGTTATTTACTCATATCATCATATTGCATGGAGCGCAAGTCACTACAATTGCCAAGTGTTTAGGGTAAATAACTGAATAAGAGGTGCATTTGGTTTTTGATTATTTAATTTTTTTTGTTAATTTTGAATTTTGAATTGATCATGGTGCTTAAACATCACCAAATTTGCAAATCAATTGCTCTTATTGAGATTTGATCCATTAGGAGTCATTAATTTATCATTTAAGACCCTCCCATGGTGGGTTTTGAGTGCATTTAATGTTATTTGCAAACCATGGGTATGATCTGTGGTTGAAACTTTCAAAATTTGGAAATCGTAGGTCATACCCGTAAGTGGAAAACCCAAATTATAGGACCGTAGGTGACATATACAGTCTAGTAAAATTAAGAGAAACTATAAATAGTTCTCTCATTTGAAAATTTTATTATTTTCTTGAAAGCGATTGCAATTTAGAGATATTTGAGAGGTGCAAAACATTTCCTGACCCGGAATGCTGTTGAAATTCAACCTCACATCGCACTCATACCTCGATGGCGGACCCTAGACAACCTTACACTAGTAGAGGTCATGGTGTGGGTAAGGTAACTCGAAATTGAGTCCTTGCAATCATTACCAACTAAAATAAACTACATTAATTAATGGGTTAATGAACTTCACTAAATTATTGGCAATGAACCACACCCTAGATTAGGCTAGTGTAGGTTTAATTTTTTTGGTTTAATTAGGCTAGGAAGTGACCCAAAATGGGTCTCGTTCCTAGATCGCAGCTGGCAGCTACAACCCCCAATTGTCAGATTGGGGACCATAGGTATCAGCTGCGGTGAGCATTCAAATTACAACGATCAAAATTTGATCGCAAGCAGACCACAGGGTTGACCTGCGGTTCACCACTTTAGAAAAAAATTTCATTTTTTTTGCATTTTTCTAATGTTTTCTGGTAGTTAATGCCATTTATTGCACTTTGGAAGTACAATTTTGATTTTTTTGAAAATTTTTGATTACTTTGTGACATTTTTTTGTCTTTTTATCATTTTTTAGATGTTTTTGACATTTTTAAGGTCATTATTATTATTTTTTAGTTAGCTTTTCCCTTATGCCTTGTTTATTCCAGAGTTTGACCTCTAGATCCAGGGAGCCCGACATACTTTGCACCCTCTACAAACAACTTGCTGAGGGGGAGAGAGAGTGGTTTGGAGCCATTGTATTTGGCTATGTATTAGATTTACCCACTATCAGGGTAGATCCAGCTTATCTGATTGCATTGGCTCAGTGTTTGAATGTGTGGACCAATACATTTTACCTTTTGATAGGTGAAATTATCATTACCTTAGAGGACGTCTACCGAATCGTCTAGATCCCTATTGATGGTGAGGCCATAACCTCCTCCTCCAACAAGAGGAAGGAGGTATTTTGTGCTACTATATTCGATGATCAGAGCGATGAGGCTCAGTGTAATATGGACCATGGAGGCATGCACATCAGATAATAGCAGGGGGAGCACATATTCTCTATTAAAGAGGTAGTGTTTATGCACCTAGTGGTGCAGATTGTGCTTTCAGAATCTTTAGGCATGAGTATTCCCTGGAATATTATAGCCTGAGTTAGGAGAGTTTTTTGGAGCTCTACAACTGAGACATTGCTCCTAGCCTGGGGGAGCATCTTGCTATGCCAACTCTACTGGGAGCTTTACCATATCACTAGCCAAAATTGTGTTGGGATCAGCTGCATTCTTCTTCTATAGATCTAGGGATGGCAGCATATCAAGATCGAGCATCCTATAGATCTACCTCTTACTATCACTATGATTGATGATGCACATCAGTGCTACATTGCATGCTAGCCTCATAAGGAGGAGGGATTCTAGAGCAGGTCCCATGCAGGGGATATAGACCACTACATCGCTAGATTTGTAGCACTCAAACCATATGACATTGAGTGGTGTTCATATATGGACTACCCTGCATGGACGGAGGTTGGTGAGCGGCTATGCTAGGCTCAACGGGAAAGATGGCTACTTGGCTACAAGGAAGAGATCATGGAGTATCAGTTCTACTCTCATGTCTTGTGGAATTTTTACCTAGTATAGGACATCCCAGAGCTACCTTTTGTCTACAAACATGTAGTACTAGTCACTTATTTGACATGGATTCTATCAACAACACTAGATAATGCATATGATGTTTTCCAAGATATTGGAGTTGCTAGGGCTTGGAAAAACCCAGTGTATGATACTTGGTGGTCCCTAATATAGTGGTAGGTATTAGGAACCTTATGCAATATAGATGACTAGGCAGAGGTATATCCACAAGGGCGCAATGTGCACCAACATACTGAGAGTGGATGGGGTATAGAGGCCATCACAGATAAGTCTCTACAGGTCAAGGAGGAGGATGAGGGATCCAAGGAGGGTAAGGCACCTATTGATAGTGAGGTAGGATAGCTCCTAGCTTGGATTGTTGACTTGTAGAGTTAGGTTGGTACACTCTAGACCTAGCTATTGCATGGGGATACTTCACTCACCATGGTAGAGATGAAGCTATCTGATAGGGAGATGCAACTTTAGGTATCCTAGGATCAGGTCTCAACTATAATAGAGTGTGTTATAGTAACAAAGGTGCGAGTTCAGGAGCTGAACAAAGCACTTGAGTTGAAAGAGGCATGATGGATGGCGACTATAGTAGAGAGGGACTTGGCTTAGTACTAGGCTCATAGAGGCAACCCATAATCTTATCATGCTATCATGGCACCACCTTCAGCACCAACACTTGCATTTATAGGAGGTCGTAATCCTATGTCCGATATTAGGTGGCTTACTTCCCTCATACAAGAGGATAATGATTTATGTGATGCAAGGGTATCTTGCATATCTCATCTAGAGAGATGGATTAGATTGACAGGTGGGCAGGTTCCAGAGGATCCATATGCTTCAGGGTCCCAATGCACCAGATCCAAGACTACAGGATAGTCATCAATGAGATCGAGTCACAAGACTCACAAGGCTGAGATGACACACATGTCCTCTAGTACACATGTCGCATAGGAAGCACAAGGATGACATATGTGATACTGGTGACTCTTTGAATCGGGGTGTAGGCCCTCCATAGCATACACATGGGTTGCTATTATGATGTACTATTTTTGTGTGTAAGGTCGAGGACCTACACGAATGTAGCCTGCGAGTATTTTTGATATGCTTTATGTACTCATTTCGGACACATATATACATACGAGACTTGATCATTTTGGCTCATTATGTGTACTCATTTATTTTTAATTTTATATTTATGTGATGCACATGGATGCAATGCTTATGTTAATTTGATGCTATATGATGTGATGTATGGATGACATGCACTAAATAGCTATTTTATTTATGATGATGATATACAGTGATCTTGATTAGATGTGCTATTTATGATGGATGCATATGGATGTGATGCTTTCTCTTTAATGCATATTTGATATTGCTTTATTGTATGCATTAATGTATGTAATGCTTTATTTACACGATGGTAATCTAATGTAAATTAAGTTGTATGCTTTAATCACTTAAAACATAATAAATGAATGCAATATGTGTTTAACAATCTAATGGACAATACCACATAATATGTAAAAATCATGAATGTAATTGAAAATATCCTCATTAAAATAGTTTAATCAATTAATCACCCATATATTAAATGCAATGATATGCAATGTTATTATGCAAATGATATAATATGTCACTATATTTTCTTTTTACACTTTGAATGATATGCACAATATAGTCAGTGCCCGTTTGTATATAATTTCTGATATCCATCTGGTATCTATCCTATATCTTTGTTGTGCTCATTGTTAATGATGTATCACTTATTGGATACTTTACAATTTGATAATTTGAAATGACTTTCACCCTTGATGGTTTGTGATATGTGATATTTATTGTTAGTAGAGAGATCTTTGAGATTTTCCATGAGACTCAAAAACCCTAATTAACTTATCAAAAGTTGCATACTAACCACACTAGAATTTTGAGATATAAATATTTCGCTAGGATAGGACTTAACTATTCATTATCCCTATGTGCACACATAAATACTTTTAAGATAAGGTAAAAGCATACCCTGATGTCAGGCAAGATTCTTTTAGCCCATTGCTAAGATAGGGAATCCACAAGTGTTTAGCCAATATTAGGTTTAGATTTTAGTTGGACTAGACCACTAGGTGATGCAAGACACCTGAAGCTAGCTCTTCCAGTATTATTCATAAGAGAGGTGCTAATACATCAAACATATCATCATGCATAAGGTACAGTAATGCTAGCCATTCTAGGGATTCAAGTTTGCTCCCTCTCTTTTTCAATTTTCTAGGATACTTGCTCATATGTAGTGAAGCAAGGGAGTTGATTCCATTTTGACTTTGAATTTCTTTGGATATTCATTTGATCTTCACTAGAACTTGCTTTTCGATATTCATTTGATCTAGATTTGAACTTTGATTTATGATATTCACTTGATATTGATGTGAAATTTTATTTTTGATCTTCATTCGATCTTCACTTGAGCTTTGATTTTTGATCTTCATTTGATCTTCACTTTCTAGAATTTACATTTGATAATTCTCTTCAAAAAATTTCCTTTCGGGAATTTACTTTAGGGGGAACTAGTTTTGTAATATCGATTGAGTGTATCAATCTATGATATCAATATAGGATATCAATTTGGGATGTCGATCTATGATATCGACCTAGGTTATCAATATTGAGGATTGATGTGGGATATCACTCTGGGATATTGGTCATTTTATCATAAGTAAAGGATTATAAGTAGGGAATACACTTGTCCTTTGACAACTGCCAACATTTCCCATACCGTCCGCACAGAGGGATAAGCAAGAATAATTCTTTTCACTTTAGGATACTCGTTCTTGCTTTGTGGATTTCATCTTCCCATAGTCCTTATTAGTATTGTTTAATTTGTTGATTAGTGATAGGATTATAATATGCTAAGGGCTATACTATTGGGACTTAAAATGATGAGATATCTTATTGATACAAATGGGTTACAATATATAGGCATAAGCCTATATGAAACACATGACACTTGTCAAGAAACTGACAAGTGTCAAGGTGAAGGCATAGTGCACTTTAATTATAACATTCCCCCTTAAAGTGCACTATCCTAACTAAAGAAAAAAGCAAGTCAACATTAGGTAACATTCCACCTTAATTTTGACTTCTCTAAAAGCAACCTATCATCCTCTTTTATTGTTGATTTGGTCTATGCTCTTGCTCTTTAAGCTTGGCTCTCCAAACATGAATAATGCTAGATTCACTGTGTATACATCTTAGTATTTTGCCTCAGGGTCAGCCACTTCCACGGGTCTATTTCCACTAGGTTAGCCATCTAAGTGCCTCAGTGTCATCATGGGTGCCTCAGGGTTAGCCACTTCTGGGTTTGTTGCCTCTGCAGGTCATCCTCAAAGTATGTTCCTCTCGTAGGTCACTGACTAGTCCCACCATAAATATCAAATCCATCCTTATGGTGAACTCAATATAGAAGGTGTCAGTTTCTATCGAAAATGCACCTTAATACAAAAGTAATACGAGCCATGAAATACAATAAAATTGAGCCTTAGAATCCAAGTGTGGAGGAGAAGAAAGAAGAGAAGAGAATCCTCTAAAGTGTCTTCGTCTGTAGTCTTCAGAAGTAGATCTATAAAAAAACCTTAGATAGGGTCTATGGTGTCTATGTCTATAGTCCATAGAATAAGTGTCCTTATGGTAATCACCTCATCTTACTGGAATGCATGGGTAACCAGCCGCTGCATCCGCCAAGTAGAAAGAGGAGAATACTAGATACTAGGTTCACTTACAAGTGCCTTGGGAGTGTCGGGTACAACTAAGAGTGCACTCCAAGGTAGAAACACTTTGAGGCTTTAAAAACTCAAATGAAATAGCCTCAGAATTACAAATGGACACCACCAATTTTTCTATCTCAAAAAAATCTTTCCAATGACTATAAACATGGCTATAGTCGGATCTCAATAAGTCCTTCATCCATGGAAAAAACTATAGTAACCTCACTAAGCAGCAAATAACCCTCGCAATGTGACGGTTCGCTCTCTTGCAGAATAAAAACAAATCATTTTACCCTCGCAGGGGATTACATGGGCCATCTAGGCCTTCCACCTCATAAAAAAATTCCCTCCAATAAGTTTGCCTCCCATTTCTGGCCACTTTTCATGGACACCCCTTACAATATAAATCAATGGCCCTTTTCCATTTTTAAATACATTATGTGATGCCCTTCCATCATGTTGGAAATAAATAACCCACTAAAAAAAAAATTGACTTTAATATTTCACTTTTAAATATTAACCCGTCCCTTATGTGATGGCCAAATATGGAGCCACCACTACTTCTGACGCCCACACATCCTTCGATGTTGCCTGAGTGCTCATCCTTCACCTCACACATGGTCATTAAACTGGGCCACGATGTTTCATATTCAACAGCTAATGGCAAGATGCACCAGAGTCCCGCGGGCTATGATACCCGCTCAGTGGAAGGTCGTCCTCCATGCGCGCACGCTCCACCATCTTGTCCACGTGGATAATTGTATGATTGTATACCAAGATTAGAAAAACTTGTCGCACTCCATGAGGTTCTTCTGAATCTTTAGCCAGGCCGTCAAGGGATCGAGCCCAGAACGAAAGCACCTGTTCCCATGCGTGGTTGAATTTTGGGCATGGTGAATAAATGAGGTCGTGCTGCAGGTTGATTTTGCTGTGTCCACCTTAGAACTGGAATGAGTTTTATTAGTCGAAGGTGAATTCAAAAATTTTGAAGAGATGGGAGAGCAGGTGGCAACACTAGTGCAGGAGCTGGTGGTGTGGATACTACCCAGGGATGGAACTCGAGACCTCAGGATAGAGCGGGCGTACAGGTACACAATGCAAATAGTGGGCAACCTAATCATGCCCTCCCTGGACAATGATGAGGTGGTCATGGCGGAGTTCATCAAGCACCAAATGGTGCATGAGGCTGACCTCTACAGCTGCTATGCCGCCCAAAAGTTTTTGGATCGCCTCTTTTTTCATGAATTTGCAGTCGTACACCGAATCAATCCCATCACAAATGCTGAGGAAATGTAAAATATTTGGACAAAATTGCAACCAGACAGGAAATATAGAAATGCAATCCAAAAAATTTTCAATAGTAATAGCCGTCGTAGATTAGCGACATAAACCACACTCTGGAGTGTTGCCCTATCAGAACGAGGGTCTACCGTGAAAGTTCTTTGCAGTCCATCATGGCCAGGTTCGAATCCCCTAAAGCATGCATCGCCATTGTAGATCTACAAAATTGAATCTGGGGTTATTGATTTTAATAATAGATCTGGGGAATACGGGGATTAGATGGGGTTTCATGGGTTTGACAATCCGGTTCGAATCCCCTAAAGTGTACAACATAGATGGTTTGTTGGCAAACTGCACAACATAGATGCCCATGATGCACCCTATCACCTATTTCAAGCTGAATAAATATCTTCTTAACCTTGTCACTTTTGGTGCCTCTCATCATTTCCACACCCCCAAAACAAATTCCCAGGCTTCAAAGCGTTCTTCAGGAAAAACCAACCCTCATTTCAATTCACGGGTTGCCCAAACACTATTTCACAATGGATACAAAACCCTCCAAACCCTCTTGCATATACCTACAACTTGTGAAAATCCATGCCGATTTTTAACCAGACCCAGAAACAGAAATAGTCCTCTTAGACAACCATAAATCCAACCGCATTTCAGCTCACAGAAGCATTAATCTGAATGCCGACCACTTTTTCAATACCAATACCAAATACCAAAAAATAGATGGTGAAATCTGAAGCAAGCCGTATACACACAGGGTGATGGTGGAACTTCAACAAGACCAGATCTGAGAGCTCTGTCAAGGTTTACCATTCTGTAGATCTAAAAAAAAACTAAAAAAAATTCTGAAAAAATTTCCCAAACTTTAAAATTCTTACCATCTGGTTTCTGATCCATAAAATTATGGAGAGCATACTCCCTCGGTAAAAAACTTTAAAAAATAAGGAAAAAATGAGGGGGAGATTTCCATGAGGGAAATCCCCCTCAAGCTCACAAGACCAGAGAAAGCCTGGAGCTCTGATACCAAATGTTGGGACTTAAAATGATGAGATATCTTATTGATACAAATGGGTTACAATATATAGGCATAAGCCTATATGAAACACATGACACTTGTCAAGAGAAACTGACAAGTGTCAAGGTGAAGGCATAGTGCACTTTAATTCTAACATTCCCCCTTAAAGTGCACTATCCTAACTAAAGAAAAAAACAAGTCAATATTAGGTAACATTGATCAACATTTGGTATCCTATTGTGGAAAATGGAATCATAATATTGCTAATTGCTATAAAAGACAAAGAGAATAGGGAGAACCACAAAATAATAATCTAAGAACATTATATGCAGCCAACCATGTTAATGTTGAAGATAAATAATGTTGGTATATTGATTCTAGAGAAGCAAAGCACATGACAGGAAGGCAAGATTGGTTGACCAAGGTTCAACCTACATCAAATCAATTCATTACTTTTGGTGATGAAAGTGCTCTACCCATTGAAGGTGTTGGGGAGGCACCACTTACTTTGCATGATGGTAATAATGTTCCTGCAACAGATGTTTTGTATGTTCCTGGTCTTAAAAGGAGTCTTCTTTCTATCGGACAACTTACAAATAAGGGCTATAATGTCTATTTTGAAAAATACAAATGCTACATTAAGGAACCCAATGGCAATGTCAAGGCCATGGGAGTTAAAAAGGATGGTGTTTACTACCTCCTTACAAAATCTGTAACACAAACATCCTTGCATACAACAACTACTTTCTATTTGGAGTACATGTGGCATGAAAGATTGGGACATTTAAATTTTAATAATCTTAAAATGATGGCTACAAAAGGATTAGTTAAAGGACTTCCACATCTTAAGGAGTCAAAATGTTTTTGTGAGCCATGTGTAATAGCCAAACACCACAGGCAACCATTTGAAATAGGAAAGGCATGGAGAGCCAACTTATTTGGAATGAACAATATGAGATGTGTTACAAAAGCAACATGGTTACAATATATAGGCATAAGCCTATATGACACTTATCAAGTGAAACTGACAAGTGTCAAGGAAGGCATAGTGCACATTACATTAATTCTAACATATACTAACTAGACCTTAGCTACATAAGCAAAGCAAGCTTTCTATCAACTCTTGATAAGACCTCTAGGTATAGTTGAGTGACCAGAAAAACCTAGTATATTCTTCATAGCAACATTATGGGTTGTGTTGAAAAAACAATTACTCACATGAATGATGGATTATGATAAATGCAGAGGTTCATGATTGAAACACAAATGTGGTGTCATTTGTAAGACTAAAAAACACAATGCTTTCTATTATGGAATGCAATGAATGATGAATGCCTATTTGCAATGCAATGAAATTAATGCATGTGTGAATGAAAATGCAAAATGCAAATGCAAATGTTTTTGGATTTTATGCTTTACCATTTTTTTTGTATTTTATTTTATTTTATAATTTTTATGAGTTTTTGAGCCTCATATCTGAGCAAATGGCGAGTACATACCTTTGGAACCTTTATATTGACCAAGTGATTCTTAGGAAATCTTTGAGCTTTTAGGATTTACCAAAAGGATTATGAGAAGCTTTGGGGCATTTTGGGATGACCAAACAATTTTTAAGAATCCTTAGAGCTTTTGGGTTGACCAAGCAGTTTTTTAAAAACTCTTGGTGCCTTTTGATTGACCAAACTACTCATAGAAAAGCTTGGAGCCTTTTAGGATGACTGAGTGGTGTTTAGAAACCCTAAGATCCTTTGGGATTGATCGAGAAGTTTTAAGCAGACTCTCAGAGCCTTTTACTAACATTACCAAGTGGTTTTAACAACCCTTGGAGCCTTTTGCTAAAATGACCAAGAAGAATTAGCAACCCTTGGAGCTTTTTGGGATGACTGAGCAGTTATAACTAAACCCTCATAGCCTTTTAGGATGATCAAATGGTTATAAGCAAACCCTCAGAGCCTTTTAATATGCTATCAATCATAAAACACCTTAATATGAATGATGTTGAGAGGTTCAGGCTCTTCAACACCCCCTAGAGACGTTAGGAAATAGGTACCTGGA
Organism: Wollemia nobilis; assembly: GCA_028583015.1. NCBI lineage: Eukaryota > Viridiplantae > Streptophyta > Pinopsida > Araucariales > Araucariaceae > Wollemia > Wollemia nobilis. The sequence continues at coordinate 23,703 of JAQPPZ010002988.1, forward strand.
CCAATATTTTTAGATATGATATAAGGTCCTACCCAATTAGTGGTGAATTTGTCTCGCATATCTGTCCATAAATTAACGTTCTGTTGGTTATTTTTCAATATGAGATCCCCAACCTAAAAGTCTCTCTAGTGGACTTTGATATTGTAAGCTCATTTTAGTCGCTCCTGATAAATGTGAAGATGCTCTAGAGCATTCACACGATGTTCATCAAGTGGCGTTAGTTGATCCAGTCGAGCTTGCCATGTGATGTCATCATCGATGAACTCTTTCAATACGATGCGTAGTATTGGAATTTCCAATTCCAAGGGCATAATGGCCTCAGTGTCATATACTAGTGATAACAGAGTTACCCCATTAGGCGTTTGAATACTAGTCCTATAAGCCCATAATGCAAGGGGTAGTTGGATATACCAGTCTTTGTGGTTTTCTTGGACCATATTTCTCAAGATGGCCACCACTATCTTATTTGAAGCTTCAGCCTACCCGTTTTCTTGCATATTGTATCGCTCCAAATTTTTCACACCCTTACCTTCAGGCTATAGGATCTGTTCTCGGAAGGGGTATGTGAAAAGGATGGCATGGTACCTCGGACTGAGAGGCCTTGCGAAGGTCCCGCCTCTTGGGGGAGGTGTATTATGGTAATTTTTTGACAGATGGTGGGTTCACCAAGAAACGTTTGAATGGCAGTTTCCACACCTAGGTTGGGAATGTGTTTGATGTGTTCAGTTTTATCTTTAATCATCCAAGTCCTAGGTTTGGCCAAAATGCGTCTAAGCTATTCTATATGAAATGTAGATTTAAATGAAGATAAAAATAGATTTGGACAGAAAAATAGAAAGAACAAGATGGATTAAAGAACCATACCTGATCCGGATGTCTGATGAAGGTTCTAATTTTTGAAGTAGTCAGGATCGTCTGGAATTCGACAAGATCATCTCCTATCTGACAGGATCGTCTGAGATCTGATGAATTCGTCAGAGACCTGCAAACAGAAAAACAAATGCAAAATACAGAGAATGCAACTATGATAACAGAGGGTAATGATATCAAATGACATTAAGAACATTAAAATGATGATAATAAGCAAAAACACGAATGTATTATACCGATCTAATGACAATTTATGCTTTTATTATGCATTAAAGCTACATTGGTGAAATCCAAGATGCAGAATAATAAAGAATAACCATAGAATTAACTAAATGCAGAATAATACAGTAGAAAAAGGATGAAGAAATGCAAACTCTGGGCACTGATTGCCCCCAATGTGCACTGTAGTTGAAATCGTCTTGAATTGGGCTGAGATCGTCCGAGATTGTACGAGATCGTCTGAGACGAATTGAGCTTGCTCCGGCTGAAAAACAATGAATTTCCTGCAACAAACTTGGAAAAATACAAATGCAAACATGGATTTAAGATGGTCTAGTGCGTGTAGAATTCGAGTTACAGGTAATTTCAGCCAGAGGGATGCTAATGGGAGGGCCTAGGATTAAATAGGCTTAGGATAGAGGTTGGGAGGTTGGAGATCATCCCAATTTGGGAGATCTCCAACGGGGGAGGTCTCTAACGACACAGACACGCTTCTGCCCGAATCAGAGACGTCGTTGGAACAGAGTCCAACTATGCACAAATTAGTTTGGGACGAGATCTTCTGGACATCCTACGCTAGACGAAATCGTCCGATCTGAGGTGATATCGTCTTATTGGAGACGATATCGTCAAACAGACAAAACAAACACTAAAAATGGCACGAAAAAGGAGGAAACGGGTTAAACGGCGGTTTGGGAGCGGTTTTGGAGGTTGAAATTTGAACTTGAATATTTACTAGAGTAATTGTAATTATTAAGGTTTTACTGCGCCAATTTTAGGGTGCTACATTTTGCCCCCTCTTTAGCAAATTTTTCAAAGAAAATGCGTTAAATATGAGTTCTTCTTGATTTATGAGAAAGCAAAAATTATTCCCATTTTTAGGCGACGATTCTAGGTTGAATCGTACGACAGCTTACTATGGTGGCCCCTCTGTGTTTTTACCCAAATCGAACGTTTGAGGTAAAAATGCGAAAAAGCAAAAATTTTAAAATGTTTTTAATTGTGTTTTGAATAAAATTAAGAAAAATAGGGTAAAACCCTAATTCATTGTTACTGTTCATTTTTTTGGTTTTTAGAGCTCTGGAGACAAAATGGTCGATACAGCGCACAGATTGACAGAGGTCCGGCGCAGGCTACGGGTAAGAGTCTAAACTTAGTTTAGAAGGCTTTAAGTTGAATTTACATGCTTTTTAGGTGAATTTTGAGCAATTTTTGAGCATCGCGACCTTTTTTGGGCCATCGACATCGTCGGGACGAAATCGTCTTGATTTCGACGAAATCGTCCCAATTTCGACGAAATCGTCTCAAGTTCACCGATTTCGTCTAAGGGCGAAATCGGCGAAAGGGGGATGATTTCGTCAAATTAGGTACGATTTCGGCTTGCGAAATCGAAGACGATTTTGCTCAAATTTGGGATGATATCATCCGATAGTGGACGATATCATCATTTATATAAAATTGAACTAATTTTACTTGCATTATTAATTACTAAGTTTTTATTAATGATTTTTTATTGTGTTGTTGTTTTTATGTTGCAGAGAGGATTGCTAAAGAGTAGAGAATGGAAATATGGTGTGTTGAGGGATGACTTGGCTGCCCTATTTTTTGGCAGAGCAAGATCAGCTGGCATAGGTCGGCTTGCAGCATGTGGCAGAGATGCCACAAGTTTCTACAGATATGGGGCTACTGACAGCCCTGGCAGAGAGGTGGTATCCGGGTTCTTCCTGTTTCTGGTTACCCACAGGGGAGATGACTCCCACATTGGAGGATGTATGGAGGATTCTGAGGATCCCCATACAAGGACGGTTGATCACTCCTATGGCCAACTAGGGCCACGCTATGATGCGACTATGTGGCGATCCGAGCTTCACCCTGGAGAAGTGCAAAGTGAATATCAAGTCGATGCGTCAGATGCTTGGGGCATCAAGACTCACATGGGTTTTGGCTAGGGTGGTAGGTGGACTTTTGCTGTGCCACAAGAGCGGATGTAGGGTACCATGGGTACTGGTATATGTGGTCTGTGACATGAGAGACCACGACTACAGGTTTGCTTGGGGCAGCTTTGTGTTATGCCGATTGTACAGGATCCTGCATGGGGTCGTGTACAAGGGCGGTCGATGTCTGGTTATGACATCACTTCTACAGGTTTGGTGCTAGGAGCACATTGTAGTGCGGAGGCCGGTAGGGCTTCCACTAATAGGGGTTGACGGGGAGAGGCCCCGAGCTTTCTACTGGTGGCTTCGGAGAGGGTCACAGCGGCGGATAGATCTACCAATGTCTCGAAGACTACTTGATGACCTTGTCTCCAACCAAATCACCTGGAGGCCTTGGAGAGATCATCCAGTGTGGGCCGAGGACGAACAGGAGCTAGCTTGCATCAGGCGAGTCTACTGGCTAAGGATGAAGAGGGGAGAGGTGGAGCTCCATCGGTATGATTGAGTTTTGAGGCAGTTCGATTGATGCAAGAAAGGTAAGTGCTAACAAATAATTATTAAAAAAATATCAAACCTTAATCACATTAACCTTAGCATAGAAATGCCTTAGGTTTATATAGGTTACAGAGCTTTAGAAAAGATATTAAATTAATATCTAACCTAAATATCGCTAACCTACGCGCTTGGATGAATAAGCGCCAACAACTAACTAACCTAGGATATTTAGGAATTAACCTAGGTTAACCATTAGATATTTTAAACAATAAATATCTACATGGTAAATAGTCAAAGTAGATGTAATAATCTAACTAATGTAGTATAATGCAATATACTACCTCATTTTACCCTAACATCCCCCCTTTATTACATTACTTTGATATACAAAGTTTACTCCGAAGCAGTTGAAATTTGACACGTCCAAGTGCCTTTGTAAAAATGTCCGCAACTTTGTTCGTCGGTGGGAATGTGTTGGAGCTGAATTCTGTGTTTAGGAACTTCATCACGAATGAAATGACAATCTGTATCAATATGTTTAGTTCGTTCATGATGTACTGGATTCTTAACCAAGTTCAAAACACCTGAGTTGTCGCAAAACATGTGAATAGGAAGATTCTTTGGTAGGCCCATGGTAGCCAAAATGCGACTTAACCATATCGCTTCACACACAGCTCCACGTGCAGTGCGATATTCTGCCTCAGTTGAAGATAAGGCAACAACCTGTTGCTTTTTACTATGCCATGAGACAGGACCGGATCCAAGATGAAAAACATAGCCTGAAGTTGATTTTCTGTCATCTATGGAGCCAGCATAGTCAGAGTCAGTGTAACTCTGTAAGAAGAATGAGTTATTCTTCTTATACTCTAGACCATAATCTGTACTACCCTGAATGTAGTGTATGACTCTTTTAGCTGCTTTCCAATGGGAGACCTTTGGTTCTTGCATGAACCGAGAAAGATAGTTTACAGCAAAAGTAATATCTGGTCTAGTATTAGTCAGATAGATAAGGCTTCCAATCATTTGTCTGTAAAGTGTTCCATCTACCTGTGGTGAGTCTTCATATCGTGATAACTGTAACCCTGATTCCATCGGTGTTGCTTTGGGTTTACAATCAGTCATACGATATTTTTCTACTAAAGTCTTAGCATACTTTTTTTGAGTCACCCTTAGATGATTCTTTTTCTGTTCTATTTCAAGGCCAAGACAGTAGTGGAGAAGTCCTAGGTCTGTCATATCAAATGACTTTTTCAAGTCATCCTTCACGGCTTTAATTAAATTCTCTGAATTGCCAGTGATGATCAGATCATCTACATATAACACAAGAATCACTATCTCAGAACCTGTGTTCTTGATATAGAGATTTGCGTCTGATGGACTTCTCTTAAATCCGTGTTGCAATAGGTGACTATCCATCTTTATGTACCATGCTCTTGGGGCTTGTTTTAGCCCGTATAATGATTTTACCAATTTGCAAACTTGTTGCTCATGGCCTTCCTCTGCAAATCCAGGAGGTTGAGTCATGAATACTTCCTCTTTTAAGTCACCATTAAGAAAGGCACTTTTTACATCCATCTGATGTAACTTCCATCCGAATTGTGCTGCCATAGCACAAAGTACTCGAATGGTGGTCATCCTTGCTGTAGGAGCAAAGGTTTCCTCATAGTCCAGTCCTTCCTTTTGAGCATAGCCCTTTGCCACAAGTCGGGCTTTATGCTTATCTATAGTGCCATCTGCCTTATATTTTATTTTGTAGACCCATTTGCAACCAATGGGTTTCTTACCTTTAGGCAAATTCACTAGCTTCCATGTTTTATTTTTAATGAGGGAGTTATATTCTGCATCCATAGCTGTCTTCCACTGAGGCAGACTAAGTGCTTCATCAATTGTAGAAGGTTCATTCTCATCACATGCTGATAAGTAAACCCTCTCCTCATCTATCTCCATCTCATCTTCCCTTGGTAACTCTCTATCTACATAAAGGTCTTGAAAATCTGCACAAAGATCATCAACTGAAGTGGATGCTTTACCCTTTTCTTTCTGTGACATGCTTCTTGTCTTTGGACGATTGAGAGTAAGATCTGGAGGGGAAGTGAGTTTAGAGTCCTTCAATGTGCTTGTATACCATTTGGGTGGTTTCTTCTGTTGTGAAGAAGAAGAAGAAGGAGGAGGAGGAGGTTGTTGTTCCTCCTCATCATCTAGGTATACTGATGTAGTGTTGGATGTGAAAGCTTCATCAAACACTACATCTCTACTTATATATATCTTCTTGGTATATGGGTCTATCAAACGATAGCCTTTTGAAATTTCATCATAACCAAGAAATATACAAGGTAGAGATTTCTCATCTAATTTCTTTCTTTTCTCCTTAGGTATATGCATAAATGCTTTACACCCGAATACCCTTAGATGAGTTATGGAGGGTTTCCTACCACTCCATGATTCCTGAGGAGTCATACCTTTTAGTGCCCTTGTGGGAGCCCTATTCAGAAGATATACCGCAGTTTGAACAGCTTCAGCCCAGTAAGTTTGCTCAAGGTTGGCCCCCTTAAGCATACATCGAACCATTTCCATTATGGACCGATTTCTTCTCTCAGCAACCCCATTGGATTGAGGAGTGTAGGCTGTTGTTAGCTGTCTTTTTATCCCATGTGTCTGTAAGAATGAGGAAAATTCTTTTGATGTGTATTCCCCCCTCGATCTGAACGGAGGGTCTTAATAAAGCATCCTGATTCCTTCTCAACAAGAGTTTTAAACTGCTGAAAATAGGAAAATGCTTCTGACTTCAATTGCAAGAAGAAGACCCACATTTTGCGTGAATGATCGTCAACAAACAATTGAAAATACCGTTTTCCTCCACAACTTGTAGACATAGGACCACACAAATCTGTGTGTACTAACTCCAAAGGTTCCTTAGCTCGAAAAGAGCTAGGTTCAAAAGGTACTCTATGTTGCTTGCCTGACAAGCAATCAGAGCACACTGGCAAAATAGACGAAAGGGGAGGAAGTCCTTTCACCATTTGATATTTACTCAGCTCTAGTAAATATCCTGAACTCAAATGCCCAAATCTCTTATGCCAAAGAGAAGTGGCCTCCTTTGTGGTCACTGCAAGTGCAGTATGAGTGGAGGTAAGTGCATCTAAGACAAACAAACCATGTTTGTATGAGCCTCGTTGCTATCGGTTTTCCCTTTTTGGTGATGAAGCAACGTTTCTTGTCTTTGTCCACGGTAAAATTGACATTCATGTTATTGTCCGGGATTTGTGGAACTGACAAGAGATTATTTTTTAATCCTGGAACATAAAGAACTTTTTCAATATTACATTCTCCATCTGGAAGGGAGACTGAAACACTGCCTTCACCCTGAACTCTATAGGTCTGATCATCAGCAATGGTGACCGGTCTACCTACTCGAGCTTCAAAAGTAGCAAACCATGATTTATCGCCAGTCATATGTTTACTAGCGCCTGAATCTATGTACCACAAAGAATCCTTGTGGGAGGAATCTGTATGGGTCATGAGCACCTTGTGTGCTCGTTCAGAATCGAAACTAGAATCTTCAATTGCTATGTGACCTTGTTGCTGTTTGTTCTGGTTCTTAGATTTGTCGTTGCCCTTCTTATTTCTTTGTTCATTGGGCGGTTTGTTCTTAAACCAACATCGTTTGGTTTCATGAGTGTCTGTGTCACAAATTTTACAATGTTGTTTCTTCTTCGGAACCTCTTTGGCTTTACCCTTGTCTTGTCTAGAAGAAGAACCCTTTTGTTGATTCCACTTTTTCTTACCCCCTTGTCGTTGTGAAAAAAGGGCATTGTTTGATGCCTCATCTCTCTGGAGTTGGGTAGCCTCTTCTGTTTGAAGCATATTTACCAACTCGACAAAAGTTATTGTCCTACCAGAAACTTGTAAGGAGGTGATCAACATTCTGTAGGAGTCAGGAAGAGCTCTCAAAATGATTGAATTTAAGACTTGGTCTTCCAACTTTTCTCCTAAGGATTGCAGCTTTGTTTTTAATTCTGCGACTCTGCAGAGGAATAGCTCTACTGTTTCTCCTGATTTCATATGTAATGTATGAAGCTGTGTTTGAAGGTTAAGAATCGTTGATTGATTCTTGCCCTCAAAAATGGTACTTAAGGCATCCCAAGCTGCCTTACCGAGTTGTAGCTTCACTGATATGAGGTTGGATATCATCAGTAATAGCAAGCAAGATCATTAAGGAAAGTTTCTTATCCTTTTTATCAAAGTCTATTTGATCTTGTCCAGAAGATTGAGGTCTAGTGATAGTTCCATCTACTATTGACCACAAGTCCTCTACAGTTAAGATAGCCTTCATCTTAGTCTTCCATGCTGAGTAATTTGAACCTTTGAGCAGTTGGCTCTCAGTGAGATACTTGTGTATCATGGCCATTGTTTAGGTTTCAAATTTGTGGAGAAGACTAATATGATGCTATCTTGCACTATACCCTAAAAAAGTATAGAGAAGTTATTTCAATTTGCTTTCTATAAGATATTTAATGGCACCTGCCTTAACACTCTTAGCAAGAGATGAAAAGTTTGAGGAATATTGAGCCAAACAAAATAGAGCAAATGAAACAAGGGTGTATTTTGTCAAACTTTTGATATTTGCTCTCTAAGATATTTAATGGCACCTGCTTTTAACACCTTTGAAAAAAGATGAAAAAATTTGAGGTTTAATTAAGCCAAACAAAAGAGAGTCTTATCAAGGTGATTGAAATTTTTGACCTTTTGATGGGGAGAAATTACTTGTTTGAACCTATGCAAAGTTTAGCATGGTTTTTGAGTGAAGTTTGGGTGTTTGTGAAAAAGCTCCTTGTAATGTTTTATTTGTGACTTTGTAATTGCAAAAAAAATGTTTTTAGTGCAATAATAAAAAAAACATAAGAGCACCCAAATTTATATCACTCTAGGTGTCGGATTCCACCGAAAATGCACCTAGTACAAGCAATTTTGAAAAGTAGGTGTCGAGTAAAATCGAGAATGCACCTTTCTTTAAAAACTGAAATAGCCCCCCCTTTATCTTTACAATTTGAAAACTATAGAATTCTATAAAAATTCTATCCCCCCTTAATGTTTACAAAATGTAGAATTTAGAGCATATCTTTCAAGACAAGTCGACACACGACAAGCTTTTGAAAGACTTTCCAGAACCAGTTGACACACAACTTGGTTTTCTATCTCCCGTAATTATTCAATACTCAAAAATAGGAGGTGCATCGGGATTAAAGGGTTATCTAATCCTCATGGGACCATAACTACGATCCAAACCCTTCCAAGGATCAGTGTAAGTATTGAAACGGGGTAAGCTCCTTCTATGCTCTCTAAGCATACGACGAAAATGAGATCTTGTCGTCTGACGTCTAAGTTCGTTCCTCTTTCGAATAACTCTTAGACGACGAAGGGCTTTTGTGATCCACAACTTTTTCTTCATGAGACAAAAAATTTGTTCTCCCAAAACAATTGATTAGAAAATTTTGGAGAATTTAAAAATTTATTTAGAAGTCTCAAAAGCTGCAAAAGAAATTTGTTTTAAGGATTGTCTCTTGTCTCCCTCAGTTTGATTAGGAGAAAACAATACAAAAAAAAATTTGCCTTTCTTTTTTTTTTAATTTTTTTTTATTTCAATGCATCATTTTAATCTTGAACTTAATAGAATTTAATTAATAAACAAATTATTTTATAAACAAATCACTTAGAAAATGATTTAAATAAAAAATAATGTATTAATTAAAAACCTAAGTAAAAAAATTAAAGAAAAATGCAAAAAAAAAAAATTATTATTACCTGTCCGCGGCCGGGGATCGATCCTGCGACCCCGCGGCAGGATTTCGGCCGACTGGCGCTCCTGCCAGTCGGTCTACACTGCCCGACGACAAGGGAAGGTAAATGCCTTCCCTTGAATCCGTCGCGCGACAGTAAAAGACAAAAAAAAAATTGAAACAGGGATTCGAACGCGGATCGTCCGCGTTGGGGAGTGTTCGAGGCTGGCAGCAATTGCCAGTCCGCCTCCCGTGGCTGATTCGACAGCCTGGTGTGAGGAAGGCTTGTTAAGCCTTCCTCGTTTGTTTTTTTTTTTAAATCGCGGGATTAGTCCCACATGCGCCCTGCGGGCGCAATTCCCTTCTTTAAAACAACAAACTAACACCTTTGAATTTGATTGCCTGCGGGCAATCAGCCACGCGCAGGAATCTCTTTTGCTGTCCGCTCCAGCCACGCGCAGGTCACCTCGGGCCGCGTGTCGCCTCGGGCCGCGTGCCTCCACGTCAGCAGGAGAGCCTCGTCAGCAGATCGGGCCACCTCGGGCCTCGAGCCGCGCCACGTCACCAGATCGGGCCACCTCGCCAGATCGGACCGCCTCGGGCCGCGCATCGCCCAGTCAGCAGATCGCCTCGGGCCACGTGCAGGTCACCTCGGGAACCGGGCCGATCATCTCCTACGGGCCACCTCGGGAACCGTGTCGATCAGCCTACGGGCCGCCTCGAGAAACGTGTCGGATCCAGACTACGGGCCACCTTGGGAACCGTGTCGATCAGCCTGCGGGCCGCCTCCTCGGGAATGGCTCTGATGCCAATGATGCAAGAAAGGTAAGTGCTAACAAATAATTATTAACAAAATATCAAACCTTAATCACATTAACCTTAGCATAGAAATGCCTTAGGTTTATATAGGTTATAGAGCTTTAGAAAAGATATTAAATTAATATCTAACCTAAATATCGCTAACCTACGCGCTTGGATGAATAAGCGCCAACAACTAACTAACCTAGGATATTTAGGAATTAACCTAGGTTAACCATTAGATATTTTAAACAATAAATATCTACATGGTAAATAGTCAAAGTAGATGTAATAATCTAACTAATGTAGTATAATGCAATATACTACCTCATTTTACCCTAACATCGGTCTACAGCAGGGGATCCCATCTCTCAGGGATTACGAGTTTTCCTGGACTATCCGGGATAACACTACAGTTAGCGGGGCTCCAGATATGCAACGATTCTAGAGTCAGGACGCGGATGATGCCCCCATTCAGCCAGTGGATGGGGATGACACTGGGGTAGCCGACGACTACGATGCCTGGTACATAGGCATCCGCCCTCCTCGGATGATGAGGGCTTAGGGTTCGATTCATGCAGTTGTGCGTCGGATGGGGAGGCGGCACCAGGCGACCATTGAGGTGGCCCAAGGTCACGGTGGGAGAGAGCAGAGGAGACCACAAGCACAACAGAGGTCATGGCAGCGAGAGAGGAGGGAGGAGAGACCCCCTTCTCCATAGAGAGAGGCCACCATCGCCCGATAAGGGCAAGGGTGTTGACACTGGGGAGAGCAGCGAGATAGCAACTCTCCGAGCGAAGATAGTCCGTCTCCAGGCATAGGTGTAGACCCTATAGGATGAGGCTGCATGCCATCGAGCTGAGGTGACACAGCTCAGAGATGAGATTGCACGCCTCGAGCATAGGGCGGAGGAGCGAGCACTCGGGAGCTAGCATGGGCTATTGCCCAGATCACTTTTTATCAGACACTATACCACCAGATGGTGCCAGAGGAGGAGAGATTACCACTACCGGCTACCATCGCGGATCCGATCAGGATTGGGTCGTCAAGGACTTCATCTCGATCCACGACTAGGACTCGCAGTACCACACATACTGCGATGGGGCCACCTCGTCCACCTCAGGGTGGGGGAGGAGATGAGGCTGAGAGCTCGAGGGGTTCTCGAGGCTAGCTACTATAGATTGCACTACATAGATTGATATATAGTATTTATTATTTTTGATAGAGGATTGAGTATGCCGAGGTACAGATTGTGGCATACCGATTCGGTTTTGATATGATGTATATATATTGTTGATATATATATAGATGAGATATTTTTGATCATATGACTTGTGTCTTATGTATTTTTATGATGCTTTTAATGTTTTGATTGATTGATTTGATGATTCATGTAATTACGTCGTTGGAAATATTATGGTTGAAATGTCATGCTTGAAAAATTTAAATGAAATAATATGATAGAACAAATTGGTTGTTTGTGATGTGATGATTTGATAAAAAAATAAAAGGGACTTTTAACAATAATTTCAAAGGACATTGTCGCTATTATAGACCATTTCATGGAGTCGCCGCTCACTCGGTCGTCAAGCTAATCCCAGTATAGAAATATTGTTAAAAAGTAAAAGAGTGCTTAAGAGACTGTCTTAAGACTTTGGTGCAATGGTGCAAATGATGATGATGATGGTTTGTTTTCAGAGTTTCATAAAAATAGTATGCATGAAATAATGTTAAAATGATTTTTTTCTAGGCATAAATTCCTAAGTGTGATAAATTTTTTGGATAATTCCCTAGGAATTATACCATCATTGCAAAATTGAAGGTTGACATAATGACATGAAATAGTGATAATGTGCATGCTTTTTGTCAAAAAACATAATTGTATAACATAATGATTTAAGTCATATGGTTTTCATGATTTTTAAATAAATGGGGAATAAAAATTGGTACAATGGTTTGCGCTAGGCATAGAATATGTAGGTATAGACTTATACCATCATCGCGAAATCCAAAGAAAAGAGATAGTTTTATTGCATGGTTGATTTTTAATAAACAGAAAATATGAAGATGAGGACTTGCGCTAGGCATAAAATTCCAATTTTGGTTTTGGAACTATACCATCGTCGCGAAAGTCGACAATATATATATATATATATATATATATATATATATATATATATATATATATATATATATATATATGTGTGTGGTGTGTGTGTGTGTGTGTGTGTGTGTTTTGATTGTATGGTTTTGAAAGAAATTTTGATTTTTTCTATTATGTATGTAGTTGTCTTTATACTAAACAATTGTACTTTAAAGAAGAAAATGAATTTATTCCAAACAATTTGCAAAAAAATATTTCAAAGTATCTTAAAGACAAAAGTTAGATTTATAAGGAATCCCATGTGCATATGTGAGTTCATTTCCAATCTTGATTTATCATAATGATACACAAAATCTCTCAAATACAAATGTGTGTGCAATTGCTATGTTCATTTACCGAGTTTTGAGCAAGACAATATGATACAAGTGATTTGAATGAACCAAATAAGTGTTCATTAACCATGATGTAGATGCATATAACCATACTAGACTACTATGTAAGTCGGATTATCAAGAGCTAGCTAATCCATAAGCGAGACATAGGTCTGTACAAAAGAAGGTCGCTAATGTGACAGACATATCGCCACGCTAGGAGTTACCCAAGGCCAAGCAGGTTGGGCACAAACCACCTGTTATGGGGCTTACCTCACAGTTTTCGAATAATTGAGAATTCCAGGGATTCAAGCTCATCAACCCTTCTTTTCTTTTCAAAGGGTAGGGAAAGGGATTTTATTGCTTTTTGCTTTTGCTTTCTTTTGCTTTCTTTTTGTATTTTTGCTTGATAATGCTGTAATGATATAAAATAATATTTTTCTTTTTCTCTTTTTCTTGAACTTTGCTTTTTTTTTTTGTTCTATGCTAGGGATACTTGCTCGGATTAGCTGTAGAGCAAGGGATTTTTATTCCGGGTAGGGGTGAGCTTGTCCTTTTGCCAATTCTCAAAGATTCTAGACCATGTGCATGATAGGATAGCAGGGGAAACTTTTCGCTCAAGAAACCACTTCTACTATGTAGCATAGCATGGACATTACAAATATAATCATTTTATTGTGAAAGGATGTGCTTGGTTTAAGTAAATAACAAGATCAATTCTCTGTGCTCAAACTTTATTTAATTGAATTTTGTGGACTTTGATATAAGAGAGATTAGTAATCATGCCAGATAAAAATCAAGATATTTATTTTTGTGTTTGTGAAAGTGAGGGATTCCAAATAAATGCTAATTTATCCAAAATAATTTGAAACATATAACTGCAACATTTGTAAGAAGATATATATAAATACTTTTTGAGAAGTTTTGAGAATGTTGACTCTCTCTTTCTTCTTTATGTTGTTTTGGTTTCGAAAGAGTCAAGAATATTGTTGTTTTTTTATTTTTATTATTATTTTTTTTGTTTTTGAAAGAATTAACAAGTGCCATAAATAAATACAACAAGTAGTTTTGAATATTTTGATGATTATGAATGTTTTTGGTGTTTTTGAATTTGAAAGAAATACAAAATAGTGATTTTGAAATATTTTAAACAAATATATACAAGGATGAAATGACCAAATTTATACATAGTAACGTTTAAGATGCAAAATGTTCATGGGTTCTTTAAGTTCTTTACCATCTAAGGTAGATAATTTGTATGCTCCCGATTCAAATTTAGCAGTGATAATGTATGGTCCAAGCCAGTTGGGCTCAAATTTACCTTTAAGGTCCTTAGTTGCATTAGTATTTTTTTGATTTTCTTTTAAAACAAGGTCGTCGATCTCAAAGGATCGATGACGAACTTTTTTAGCATATGATCTTTTAAGCTTGTTTTGGTAGGCACGGAGATGCTCCAAAGCATTGATGCATTTTTCATCTAGGAGTTCCAGTTATCGAGTCTTCCGACTCGATATTCATCTCCTACTTCGGTATCTTGAAGTAGTAGAGCCAAAGAAGGAACTTCTAATTCAAAGGGAAAAACGGCTTCAGCACCATAAACCAAAACAAAAGGTGAAGTTCCAGTGGGGGTTCGAACACTAGTTCGATAGGCCCACAAGGCTGGATATAACTGAATGTGCCAGTCGCGGCCAATTTTATTGACCAATATTTTGAGAATTTTGATTAAGGTTTTGTTAGATGCTTCACTCGTTCCATTATCTCTAAGAATGGAGAGTGCAGAACCCTATACTTTGGTGGCTTCTTTCTTGGTAACATCACTACATTTGAGATCCTATTCACAATCAATAGCTTGTATAAAAACAACATTCAAGAGTTTTTCTAACTCCCCTTTGACTAGCAAGGCCACTTTGGGATGCATTTTTCTAAGTTTTTGTTTAACGGGTTTAGCATCCGGATGGACCACTAGGTGATGCATGACTACGGAAGGGTCTAGACCTGGCATATCTTCATATGTCCAAGCGAAGACATCTTCATATTCTTTAAGGAATGCAATGTATTGCTCTTGTTTTTCTTGACTTAATTCTGATCCAATATTGATTATGTGAGGACTATCCTCGGTTCCAATATTAATTTTAATGACGTTTTCTACCTCCATGTGTAGATCTCTTTCAAAATTAGGTGGGGCGGGTGAAACGCCCAATTCTTGTAATTCTTGTAAGGTTAAGTTGGATAATTCATCTTGAGGATTAGTGGTCTCAAGTTGGGCTATAGTTGGTATAGAACCATCAAAATAAAATCCATTGTGTAACATCTCTTCAACGGAGACATCGTGGAAGATATCTCCTTCCAACTCCTCATCGGAGTCAACAATCATTTCGGGGTAAGTTATGGATAGCATGTTACATGTAAATGGCTGATTTTTTAGAGGCAAATCATCATGCCTATCCAAATAATCTTGATAACATATGAGTTGATCATCATCTTCAAAAGGAAAGGGTTGACCCTTACTAGGAAATAGGCCCACACCACAGCGGGTAGGCCACGGTTCTACCTCGAAAGGTTCTTTCATGCCATTTTGGAAAGGTCCCAAGCCTTTCCCTTTATATCCCATTTTAAGCATTATGGGTTTAGCTTTAATATATTCATTGGTAAAATAACATCGAGCATATCCCTCATGATGAGTTTTGATATTTCGAGGGATTCTTCCCCAGTCATATCCTTTATAAATGAAGGCACAACTCCCGACTTGGTAAGTACTTCCCATAGGTTGTGGGAGGCCCAAAGTATGAGGAGATGGCGGCAAGTTATTTAAAAGAATTGAATCTTGCATGAAAGCATTTGTTTTTTCTGATATTAAGATTGTGGATAAATCTGGTAAAAGTTCATCGAGAAGAGCATAAGATGTAGAAGGATCATTCCCTATATCTTTAGATGTGGAAGGTATGATAGATGTTGATAATGTGGAAGTGTTAATAGATGGGTCTATAGGTTTTGAAATTATAGGGATAGAACATGAAGGATTGGTTGTGGATTGAAGATCTTTTTGAGGTTCTAGAGTGGTTTGTTTAGAAGATTGTTGATCTATATATGAGGATGAAATGAATGGAGGGGAAATAGGTGAAGCTATGGGTGTGTGTTTCATAGTTTTAGATGAAAAATAAGAATTAGGATGTGTGGATGACAGAGCGAGGGCAAAATTGCACTCCAACAGGTTCCGCCAAAGCACACATATCAAAGGGTCTAGGATCACCGTGGATAGTGACCAACTGATTTTTAAATTCGAATTTAACACATTGGTGTAAAGTTGATGGGACAGCCCGCATTGCATTGATCCAAGGACGACCCAAGAGTATATTGTACGATGCGGGGCAATGTACAATAAACATGGTGGTATCTAGAGTTCGAGGACCAACTTGCAATGGGATGGTAATAACTCCACACGTTTCTTGTGTTTCGTCATTGAAAGCTTTGATAATCATGTCAGTTTTCTTCATTTCATCACTTCTAAAGCCAAATCGTTGGTAGAAGTCAAAAGTGCAAATGTTTAGAGATGAACCATTATCAATCAGGACTCTTTTAACAACTACATCTCCAATTAGAGCAGTAATATATAAGGGATTATCCTTATGTAAACTGTGTTGTGGGATATCTTTATCCCGGAAGTCAATACAATCAACTTCTCGAGTGATGATAGTATTGGCCATGGCTTCAGGTTGAATATTTTGAGGTACCATAATTTGGCTTAATGTAAGCATCAACTCATCCCTATGGGTAGGAGAAGATCTTAATAAATCCAAAAGGGAAATTCTGGTCTGTAGTATTGGATAATTGCTCATTAATATTGTAAGGGGGTTTAAGTTGAACATTGGAAGCATGATTCCCTTTATTGGGATTTTTCAAAACAAATGGAGCTGATCCATCATTCTGGTTTGGTTCTTGTTGAGAATTTTGAGCTCTGTTGTCGGGTAACGACTCCAATGGTACCTACAATGTTATATTGAAGACGTTGAACTGGTCTCGGTTGAGCGTTTATGGCTTGTTCATTTGGGAGGAATTGATTAGAAGAGGGTCGAGTAGTAACTCTTCTAGGAAATGGTTCTTATGGAACCATAGCATCTGTGATGGGTTGAATAGGATCTGATTCATTTTTAGAACTATTCGATTGGTTTGAAGTGATGTCTATTTCACTTTCGATATCTGATTCTATATCACTAGGATCTGGAGTTTGAATATTATGTAGGGGCCTGGTTGTGACCATGGATAAAGTTGTGTCAAATATTTGAGGATCATGATTAGGTAAATGTCCACTAATGGTCCCTACATATCGGGTAGGAGGAGGAACATTATGATGTTCGATTTGATTGGCCACCTCTTTACCATGTCTTGGTAAAGGGTGTTGAAATATGTCTAATGATTGATTAGCATTTTGATTTTGATTTTGGGGAATGGTCTTTTGAGGATTATTAGGAGCATTTTGTTTAGGTTGGAAGGCTTGCACCTCCATTTCATTATTATCAATCAGATCCTGTATTTTATGTTTCAACCTTTTACAAGCATTGGTAGAGTGTCCAGGCCCTCTATGGAAATCACAGTGTAAGTCAGCTCTGTATCCGGGTATAGTTGGATCAGGTTCCTGGATAGCTGGTAATTGGATCAAACCTCTTTCGAGTAATTGAGGTAAAATAGTTGATAATGGTTGATTCAATCTAGTAAATTCTCGAGGAGGCTTATCAAGTGGTTTCAATATAAATTTTTTTGTTGTTTTCGTTGCATTGATATTAGCAACATTTCTGCTGTCAGTGACTCCGTCACCTACAACTTGTTTGTTTTTATATTGATTTTTGGATGTTTTCTCATCATCCTTCTTCCTAAGTTGGCCTCTCCTAATGAGGGCATCTTCTACTCTTCGAGCTAAATCTATAGCCTGATCGAAGGTAGTTAAAGTAGCAATTGATAGCTCATAAGATATTTGTTCTTGTAAATTATTAATAAAAATGTCCAACATTTCCCTATAAGGTAGCACAAAGTGCAGTTTTCCCATCAACTGCCTCCATCTAGCTAAGAAATCGGCAAAACATTCATCCTTGTCTTGTTTTAAGTTGTATAAATCTTTAATGGTTACATGCCTCTCGATGTAGGCACTAAATTGATGGACAAAATATTTAGTTGTTTCTTCAAAGTTTCTCAAAGAATGAGTGGGCAATTGATAGTACCACTCTAATGCCATTCCACCTAAACTTTTTGGGAACATTTTTAGTAATAGCAAGTCATCATGTGATATATCATGACATGCTATCCTAAACATGCGAAGATGCTCTATGGGATCTTCGGTTCCTTTATATATAGGCAGGATGGGCATGGGAAAATGCTTAGGGTACGGTTGTGCTACAACTATGGGATCCAAAGGTTGACTACATATCTCTCGATAATTGTACGAGGGACGGTAAGGATCTATCTGGTCCATACGCGAAGCTAACTGTTTCACCATGGCTTCCAGATTACTAGTTTGCCCACCATATTGGTTCGGTAGGGCATTGATATGGGATTTGTGAGCATATGATGGAGGGACATGAAGATTAGATGCTATGTTGCTATTGTGTAAATTGTTGGTAGGAAAGGTGTTATGAAGGAATTTTGAAGTTGTATTATGTTGTATTCCAGATTGTTGAAAATTGGTGTTTGGCTTCATTTTAGGTTTTTGTTTACTTGAAGCATATTGATCAATAGTTTGGCGAAGTAAAGTAGTGAAGGAAGTTTTCTTTTGTGTGGGAATGATTTTAGGCTCAATAACGGGTTCCTTAGGAGGTTGGGTAACCTTGTTGTTTTGGCATGTTCTGAATCATAGTGACCATATCTCTATTGGATGGTCCAGCCTTATCACTTTCTTGATCAATGAAAGACAAGGGATTAGTGTGCACATCAAACATATGTTCCATGGCTGCTTGAGTGTCACTAATTTGCCCTTTATCAATATGAACTGCCATATTAAGAGCGCCAATGTTATTATTGAAAAATTTCTAGAAATGATCTAAGTTGTCAAAAGCAATAGTTCCATCCGGAGCTACTCTAGGGGATGAGGATCCATCCTCTTTAACATTTTCTTCTTGTTCATTGTCTTCACCTAGGTCATCTTCTGGTTGATCTAGAGTTTCTCCTTCCGGAATTGGATCCTCAGGAAGGACATTTGGGTTTCTAGTTTTATCTTCTAACCAATCTTCTTCTTCTCCTTTGGTTTGTTTACCATTCCTAAGTTTAGGCATTGTGCTCAATTTAGATTTCAGCAAATATATATATATATATATATATATATATATATATATATATATATATATATATATATATATATATGCAACAAGCTTAAGAGGTATATATTAATTATATACCTACTACAATATTTAAAATGAAAGGTTTTGGTTTTTGTTATGTTTTTTTTTAGTTTTTCTTGTTTTTGTAATAATATTGTAAAGATAACAAACAACACAATAAATGCAAGAACTAATACTGAAAGTAATGATCTAGTTTTCTATAAACAATTTATAAATATCATTAATGGGCTCGAGTTCTTCAGGAGTCATGAAGTGTTCTTCTTCAAATTGAAAATTTTCTTTCAAAAATTTAATGAAAAGAGCTATAGTGATATTATCTATCTCAGATTCTGGTTGATAGAAGTAAAGCTCGTGGCAATACTCTCGATATAACATAGCTCGAGGAACTCTATTCCATCTTTCCCTATCCATAAGAACAACCTCTTGGTCTTCTACACGACCTAGGAACTGGTGTATAATGGCTGCGTTCTCGAGGTATTCCTCGAAGGTGAACAATTCTGAAGACACAAGAGCTCTCCTATAAGCTAACCATCTATGGCAGGCTCTCTGAAGTTCATGATAAAAGACGAGTTGATGAGGATCCAGGATTCTATCTAGGACAAGCCTCTTGATTTGTTTAAGTTTTGTTGACCTAGATGAAATGACACTTAGTCTTCTATCAAGTTCGTCCCACAAAAGTTGATTTCTATCTGTTTCAGGCACACTAAGCACATAATTGATTTCTATGGCTGCCAATTGGTTTTCAACATTTATAGTAACTGCTAATATTTTCTTAGGAGCTACCATCTAAACATGATATGCAACTTATTAGTTTTAAATGATTTGAAATGCATCTATGTTTTGGTTGTTTTATTTTTTTGTTTTTTGTTTTGTTTTCAAAAGGTTTTAAATGCATTCACGTCGGGTTCACCAAAATGTATCGCTCCAAATTTTTCGCACCCTTACCTTCAGGCTATAGGATCCGTGCCCAAAAGGGGGATGTGAAAAGGATGGCGCGGTACCTCGGACTGAGAGGCCTTGCGAAGGTCCCGCCTCTCGGGGAGGTGTATTATGGTGATTTTTTCGATGGATGGTGGGTTCACCAAGAAACGTTTGAATGGCAGTTTCCACGCCTAGGTTGGGAATGTGTTTGATGTGTTCAGTTTTATCTTTAATCATCCAAGTCCTAGGTTTGGCCAAAATGCGTCTAAGCTATTCTATATGAAATGCAGATTTAAATGAAGACAAAAATAGATTTGGACAGAAAAACAGAAAGAACAAGATGGATTAAAGACCCATACCTGATCCGGATGTCTGATGAAGGTTCTAATTTTTGAAGTAGTCAAGATCGTCTGGAATTTGACAGGATCGTCTCCTATCTGACAAGATCGTCTGAGATCTGACGAATTCGTCAGAGACCTACAAACAGAGAAATAGATGCAAAATACAGAGAATGCAACTATGATAACAGAGGGTAATGATGTAAAATGACAGTAAGAACATTAAAATGATGATAATAAGCAAAAACACGAATGCATTATACCGATCTAATGACAATTTATGCTTTTATTATGCATTAAAGCTACATGGGTGAACTCCAAGATGCAGAATAATAAAGAATAACCATAGAATTAACTAAATGCAGAATAATACAGTAGAAAAAGGATGAAGAAATGCAAACTCTGGGCACTGATTGCCCCCAATGTGGACTGCAATCGAAATCGTCTCGAATTGGGTCGAGATCGTCTGAGACGAATTGAGCTTGCTCCGGCTGAAAAACAATGAAGTTCCTGCAAACAAACTTGGAAAAATACAAATGCAAACAGTGATTTAAGATGGTCTAGTGCGTGTAGAATTCGAGTTACAGGGAATTTCAGCCAGGGGGATGCTAAGGGGAGGGCCTAGGATTAAATAGGCTTAGGAGGGAGGTTGGGAGGTTGGAGATCATCCCAATTTGGGAGATCTCCAACGGGGAGGGTCTCTAACGGTGCAGACACGCTTCTGCCCGGATTAGAGACGTCGTTGGAACAGAGTCCAACTATGCACAAATCATTTTGGGACAAGATCGTCTGGACGTCCTACGCCAGACGAAATCGTCCGATCTGAGGCGATATCGTCTGATCGGAGACGATATCGTCAAACGGACAAAACAAACTCTAAAAATGGCGTGGGAAAGGAGGAAACGGGTTAAGCGGTGGTTTGGGAGCGGTTTTGGAGGTTGAAATTTGAATTTGAATATTTACTAGAGTAATTGTAATTATTAAGGTTTTACTGTTCCAATTTTAGGGTGCTACACATATAGTATGGAGTCACAAAACTGTGTTTGATTCTATATTTAGATGTCAAAGATCTCAGAGTTTTGTTCTTGAATTACATTCCATTATTTGATATTATTTTGGATGGAATCCCAAAACAACTTATAATATGCTCTAGTATAAACTCTGTTATATGAGCTCCAGTTGTCATTGTTAAGGGTATTGCTTCCACCCACTTTGTGAAATACTCAGTAGCTATGATTATAAATGTATGTCAACCTGATGACGAGGGATAGATATTGCCTGTATGATCTAATCCTCACTGATAATATGGCCAAGCCGCTTGGATGGGTTATAAGGCTTGCGATGGAAAGTGTGTAATATTAGCATGATGTTGACATTTGATACATTTCTTGACATACACATTGTAATACTTCTCCATAGTGGGCCAATAGTATCCCATTCGAAGGATGCGCTTGATGATGGACATGCCGCTGAAATGGCCACCGCATGTACCGTTATGAGCTTGTGAAATTACCCAAGATGACTCTTGGGGCTCTAGAAAATTAAGGAGAACTCCATCGTAACCTCAATGGTATAATATGTCTCATATTAAGACATACTTAGTCACTTTTTGTTTAAATGTGCATTTTATGGCACATGACAATCCTTTAGGTATTATACTAAGTTTTAGGAAGTCTTGAATTTGTGACATCCAATTTTGATAAACATTAGCTTATACTGCTAAGATGAATTACTCCCCTTGCATATTTACCTTTGCAAATATAGACTAGGAAACAACCCTATGGTGAATGGTAGTACCACTCCCCATCGAACTCTGAGAGGTTAATGACCCCCAAGGTGCATTCTTTATAAAGTCTTCAGCTCTGTAAAACCATTTAGCTTTTGGTTCTGCGCTAATCATATTGACTGATATTTGATTATCAAAGGCTTCTCGCTCCACTACAAGATGCGAGAGTAATTTAACATGAATGGTAGTGAAATCAATAGATGGATTTTGATGGATTAAATATCACAAAGATGCTATGGTGTTTGCAAACCTATTTGACGAATGAGGGATTGCCTTGATGTCATACCATTCCAATTTAGCTAAATATGTAAGTACAATATCTTTATAGGCTTTTAGTATGGGGCATCAACATTAAAAGAGACTCTTAAATTAATTTACTATGAGCAAGGAGTCACCAAATATGTTTAATATTTTAATATTCATGGCGACGATTGTGTGGAGCCCTAACAAGAGGGCTTTGTACTCAGCGTTGTTATTGGTGCAAGGAAAATATAATTTAAATGAAAAGGGCATTGGAGCTCCTTGTGGCATGAAGAACACTATTCCCACATCACCTCCTTGTTCGTATTTCAAACCTTCAAATAACAGAGTCATATCAGCATTGTTCTCTATTTATTCGAGTTTGGGAGCTTCGTATACAATGAAGAATGCATCATCCAAAATCCCTATGGTCAGAGGCCTTTTATTTGACAATGGTTCCTTAGCTAATTGATCAGCTATGACTTGTCCCTTAATGGAATTCTGGCTTATGAATTCCATATTGAATTTTTTCAATAGCATGATCCACTTTGCAGTATGTGTATTATGATACGTCTTACTCATCATGTACTGTAGAGGGTTTTATTTTGATATAAATTATATTGTATGAATTAGCTTGTAGTGTCATAATTTCTTTGTAGCGAACACTACTGCTAAACACAGTTTCTCCACATATGCATACCTGAAAGCACGAGATTTCGGAAAAGAAAAACAGTATTTAAGATGTAATGAAAATATGACCAGATTTATGCATGAAATGACATGGATATAATCAAATTAAAAAAAACAGGAGCACAGCCCTTTTTATTAATAAGATTCTGACTCGGTTACAATAAATCTCTTCAATGGCACATTCTCAGTTACAACAGATGAACAATAATCTCTTTTCGCATGCCCACATGCAAAATGGGCGGGCCAAACCGTATTTCACCGCTGGTGTTTAATGAGTTCTTGCTTGCTGCTGTTCTTCCTGTATTCAAAGAAAAAATCAACTGTTAATAGCACCCGCAACAAGAAGACAGAACGTTTGACTGTAGAGAGCAATGAAAAATGCATATAAATGGCTGATTAAATGTGTGAATAAAATGTTTGTCTTTAAAATGTAAACTGTTTTAAAGCATTCGAAAACATAAAGACATAAGCTGCTTTAATATATTCAAAACATCATAGATCATAGAACATAGACTGTTTTAGAACATCCGAAGACAGCATATATTAAATTAACTATGAACATGCATGGGATGCCCAAGCGGGCCGCCCTATTAAAATTTGACTTTGACACCAACTCACTAGGAATTGGCTCAAAATCCAAGATAAAGTGTTGTCGGCAAATTGGTAATTCACTGTGGTCGAATGTCTGGTTCGAAGGTCAGAACTGATATAATCGAGTCTTCAAATGAACAACACTTCATTGTGTTCACCCAAAATCTTTTTTGTGTCCTCTCTTACTTCGTATCAAGCTAGTTTTTATAAAGGTTTTCGCCTCTTGGAGCATTAATGTCAAACCCTAAATCCGTAAGGGCCGCTCAGATTTGATCCCTATCCGGTCATTATGAGACATGGCTCGCACTGACATTAGAAGTTATGAGGCGTGGCCTCGGATCGGATTTTTTTCAAAACTGCTTGTCTCATTAAAGTCCATCATTCTACAGATCCACGGGGTCTCTTTGGAGAGGGGCACGTAAGGGTGCCACGTGGCAGTCGTTCTTTGGATGCGGTGGCCATGTCAAAGTCCGCCTTTGATTATTGTAAGTATGCCTTTTAAACGTAAAGTGCTGAAGTGTCACGATATCACGACACTTCGGTAGAGCCTCCCCTTGGGGCCAAAGGTGTCACGATATCGCGACGCGTGATATCGTGACACATTTGGCCGAGGCTTCCCTCGGGGCCAAAGGTGTCGCGATATCGCACGTCGCGATATCGCGATACCTTTGGTCGAGGCTCCCCTCGGGGCCAAAGGTGTCGCAATATCACGACACCTTTGGCCGAGGGGAGCCTCGAGGCCAAAGGTGTCACGATATCATGACACCTTTGGCCGAGGCTCCCCTCGGGGCCAAAGGTGTCGCGATATCGCGACACCTTTGGCCGAGGGTAGCCTCGAGGCCAAAGGTGTCGCGATATCGCGACACCTTTAGCCGAGGGGAAACTCGAGGCCAAAGGTGTCACGATATCATGACACCTTTGGTCGAGGCTCCCCTCGGGGCCAAAGGTGTCGCTATTTCGTGACACCTTTGGCCGAGGGTAGCCTCGGGGCCAAAGGTGTCGTGATTTCGCGACGTGCGAAATCGCGACGTCTAAGGCTAGGTTCCCCTTTTTGTTAAAGCTTTTTTGCTTTTAAAGACTTTGCTTTCGATGAAGGTTTTGACAAGGCTTGAAGACTTTGATGAAGGTTTTGGCAAGGCTTTGTTAAG
This sequence comes from Wollemia nobilis, assembly GCA_028583015.1. Lineage (NCBI taxonomy): Eukaryota > Viridiplantae > Streptophyta > Pinopsida > Araucariales > Araucariaceae > Wollemia > Wollemia nobilis. The sequence goes on from JAQPPZ010002988.1 coordinate 48,311, forward strand.
GCTTGACTTTGAGGACTTTGTTAAGGTTTTGCTTTGTTCCTTTTTTGACATTCTAAACTGCTGTGTAAGTGGCCAGGACCACTGTTTGACCTCTGAGGGCTGCCCTGAAAGCTGTGTATGTCAATGCGATCAATGTTTGTAGTCACTTAATCAGAATGGTGCTGTTTTGGTGTCTATAGATGCCCCTTTTTGGGAAGTGTTGTGCATGGCATAGCGCTGAGCAAAAATAGAGAACCAAAGCACCAATGATTAGGATTTCTTGGTAACCTAACCAACTCTTGATGCCCCAAGTATGGAAAGGGCATGCATTCTTGAATCCTTGCTTCTGACGAGCTAAGGAATTTGATTTCAAGTGTTAACCTGTTTTGGTGAGGTGTGACTTGAGCTTGGACATTGATCAGTCATGATTAGGCAAAGGGTGCAACCTTTTATCCATAGGGGAAACCTTGTGTTCATGCTTCGGGAATGCCAAGTATTTGATCAACTTAATGATTGCTTGTTTACTGCCCCAAGCAGGAGTGTGATTGTCTTTGTCAATGATTCTTTGAATGCATGTCATTGCCTTGATTGGGTGTGTGGTTGTTGATTGGTGACTAAGTGTGACTACCCCCTCAAGCGACGAATCGATGAGGGAATGACCTTCGTGAGAAAAGCGACGAGTCGCTTGACCCAAGATGACTTAGGTTAGGGTGCCTTTGGATGTTTTACCATTTGAGCACATGTGATTTCCTGACATTTGGACCTATTTTTGGTGGGTGTTAACCCTTTTGGTGATGCCATAATGGGGTGAAATCATCAAGAACCCATCTTCCCGTGGAGCGGTCCAGCTATGGTAGCCTTCTTGGGGAAGTAGGAGGGTGACAATTTGGGCCCCGACATCGATTTTCTATGCCAAGAGGTTAAGTGCAAGAGCACTTGTGTCCGACAATTTATTGCTTATGTTTTTGTGTTGCTTTTTGTGATGTTTTTGTTGTTTTGATTTTCATTCTTTGCGTATATGTCATGATTTTATGCTCAATGGTTGATGTTGGTGGATGCATGCTACTTTATATTTATGGATGCATATGGTATGATAATTACCGATGTTGTATGTTGATTTATTTTGATGGATGCATGATGGATGCAAATGTTTTTGATTGGCATGTGATATGCGGAAATAAGATGGATGGATGAACTTTGTGATGTTTGACTATGGCACCATAGACTGTTTTAGATCTCCATTATTTTGCTATGTACAAATGTGGTGTTTCTTTTTTGTATTTTTTGGTGGTATTGTAAGGATGAAAAGTAGCGCAGTTGGTTTAGAAATGTAGCAAAGGTTTTTCGAGACTCAGACGGTTTTAACTTACTAGCCATGATTGTATTTTATCTTACAAGACTTTTGAACAAGGTATGAATCGGACTTGTTTTTAACCAAGTTATTTCACATCCCTGTGTGTGCAATTGAGTTCATTTATGTGGTATTTGTCAGGATACCGCCAGTGCCAGATGGGCTTTCAATCGAATCTGTACTGAGGATCACCTAATTAGCTCCACTAACTCCTTTGTTGTATGTAGTTAGATTAATCTGCGGTGTTATCCAGGATACCATAAGCTAGCTCATCCACATGCAAATATTGATCTGTACACAAGTTAATGTGACAGATATATCGTCATGCGAGAAGTTTACCGCCAGTGACCGATAGGCTATCAACCAAACCGATATTGAGGCTTGCCTCATGACCTGTCAGAATGCTGAGAGTTCCGGGGATTCAAGGTCAACTCCCTTCTTTTCTTCAATTGTATTGGGATACTTGCTCTTTATAGTGATATTAATCACTTGTTTATTTTGATTTGTTTTTCTTTTCTCTTGAGCAAGGGATTTGGATATGGAGTGACGAGAATCACTATGCTTTGTGCCTTTTGATATGTGCACTGTAGGATGTCAAATTTTGGAGCTTTGACATTTGCAAATTTTTGATGTTTTGCAACTTTGGGATTCTTAGGGAATTGGGTAGGGAGGATGCTTGTCCTTTTGCCAACTCTCAACATTCTTGGGGTCATTCGCACATGGGGATGAGCAAGATAACCGTTTCACTTATGGTAACCTGGATTACTGTGCAGGTTTCATCCTTCGTTCACACAACTCGGGAATTTTTATGTGTTTTAATTTGTGTTGGGATGTTACGTAACAAGGTGTATTGCAAGTGTAACTCTACCTTCGTAAAATCTGTTTGACTTGATACATTACATTGCTAAAAGAGCAAAATGATGACTGAATCACGAAAAACTCTTGATACATTAAAAGACCACTGACTCTAGTGTGGTAAAATGAATGGTGTTTTTGTTGTTTTTGTAAGATGGAACAGTGTGGAACAAGATGGACTAGTAGAATCATGACAGCCTATGGTGCCTTTTGACCTATACGACCATAAATATGCAATGTATGGATGCAATGCTTAATGCAGCTACATATTTTTGTATTTTTGATGGATTGATGTTTGTGAATATGAATATGATGTGCGAGAAGAGCTCTTGATTTGATGAATTTGAGTATGCCTAGAAATGAGATGCAAATTTTTGTTGTTTTTGATGATTTTTGTTGTTTTTTGACCAAGTGATTGTGGAAATCCTTGGAGCGTTTTGGGATTGACCAAGCGATTGTGAAAATCCTTGGAGCATTTTGGTTTGACCAAGCGATTGCAAGAATCCTTGGAGCATTTTTGGGATTGACCAAGCGATTGCAAGAATCCTTGGAGCATTTTGGGTTTGACCAAGCGATTACAAGAATCCTTGGAGCATTTTGGTTTGACCAAGCGATTGCAAGAATCCTTGGAGCCTTTTGGGATTGACCAAGCGATTGTGATAATCCTTGGAGCATTTTGGTTTGACCAAGCGATTACAAGAATCCTTGGAGCATTTTGGGATTGACCAAGCGATTGCAAGAATCCTTGGAGCATTTTGGTTTGACCAAGCAATTACAAGAATCCTTGGAGCATTTTTGGGATTGACCAAGTGATTGCAAGAATCCTTGGAGCCTTTTGGGATATGGCTCTCTTTAGATATGAAATGGTCACAAATGACTGATATTCAAGGGTTTTGTTTCCTTGATACCATCAAGAGAAGCTAGCCGGTATGTCCCGGGTCTGATTTTGCTATCAATGACATACGGACCTAACCAATTGGCCGCAAACTTGTCCCTTAGGTGGGATGGCAAACTGGAATTTTGTTGATTTTCCTTCAAAACCAAATCACCAACGCGAAAGTCCCTGAGGTGAACTTTCATGTTGTAAGCTTTCTTAAGTCGCTCTTGATAAATGCATAAATGCTCGAGAGCATTAACGCGTCGTTCGTCAAGCAACGTAAGCTGGTCTAACCGGGCCTGCCACGTAGAATCATCATCGATGAACTCATGCATTGATATGCGCAGGGAAGGAATCTCCAACTCTAGAGGCATGACTGCCTCGGAGCCATACACGAGTGAAAACGGAGTGGCCCCAGTGGGCGTCCGAATGCTAGTGCGATAGGCCCATAGGGCAAGTGGGATTTGAATGTGCCAATCCTTATGACTGTCTGCGACGGTCTTTTTAAGGATGGCAACTAGCATTTTGTTTGACGCCTCTGCTTGCCCATTCACCTGTGGATAATAGGGTGTCGAAAAGTTGTGTTGAATCTTGTACTTTGTGGTCAAAGCACGCACGTCTTTGTTCTTGAAAGGTGTCCCATTATCCGAGACTATTTTGGATGGAATACCAAAACGACATATGATGTTATGCAAAATGAACTCCACAATGCGGGGTCCTATCGTAGAGGTAAGCGAAATTGCTTCCACCCACTTGGTGAAGTACTCTGTGGCCGTTATGATAAACGTGTGACGGCCTGACGACGCAGGGGAGATCTTTCCAATTAGATCAAAGCCCCATTGCGAGAACGGCCAAGCAGACTGGACTGTCTGCAAGGCCTGAGAAGGTACGTGCATTAGATTGGCATGATGTTGACACTTCACGCACTTCTTGACATAGGTGCAACAATCTCGCTCTAAAGATGGCCAATAATAGCCCATGCGAAGAATGCGCTTTGCGATGGCCATTCCACTGAAGTGGCCACCACATGTACCATCGTGCGCTTGGGCGACTGCCCAAGTGGACTCTTGCTGGTCCAAGCAACGAAGGAGGATTCCTTCATAGCTACGACGATACAAGATGTCTCCTATCAAGACATACTTAGCCGCTTTCTGCTTGAGTGCTCATTTTGTGGCATGAGTCAAATCAAGTGGGAGACTACCTAACTTGAGGTAGTCTCGGATGGGTAAATACCAGTCCTGTTGATCAAAAACCTCGATAGTATGAACAGCCAATCCCTCCTGAAGTTCATCCCTAGCAAATGCTGAATGGGATAGAACCTGCAAGAATAGTGTTGTGTTGCTACTAATGGGAGTAGGGGAGAACAAGGACCCCTAGTTGGCGTGTTTCAGACGATCTCAGATTCGAGAGAACATATCCGAGGGTGGTTCAATTTGGATCATGTGGATTCCTGGCGTTAAGTCTGAGCTTGCACGCTCCATCATGGATTGCGATAAGGTTTTGACTTGAATGGTTGTCATATCACCAGAAAGGTCCTGCGGAATTAGTGACCCCAATGGATAACCCCTTGTGCAATAGTTTGTTCATGGGTCGGCACTTGTCAGATAATTACGCTATAAAGCGTTTAATCGACGCAACCTTTCCCTGTAGACTCTTAAGCTGCTTGATTGTAGTTGGGGGAACCATTTCAAGGATTGCCTTGACTTTCTTTGGGTCCACCTCAATTCCTCGTTTTGAGACTATGAAACCCAAGAGTTTTCCAGATGTGACACCGAAGACGCACTTCTTGGGGTTTAGTCTAACTTTATGCTCCATGAGGCGATCGAGGATCTTGCCTAAGTCAACGATATGATTTGAGCGCAAGAGAGACTTGGCTAACAAATCATCCATGTAATCTTCCAAAGTTTTGTGCATGTAATCGTGGAAGATATATGTCATGGCACGTTGGTAGGTGGCACCAGCATTTTTAAGGCCAAAAGGCATGACCTTATAACAAAATGTCCCCCAAGGCATTGTGAACGCCGTTTTTAGTTGGTCTTCAGGATTGATACGAATCTGATTGTATCCTGAGAAACCATCCATTAGGGAGAGCATTTCGTGATCTGTTGTAGTGTCTACTAACGCGTCGATGCTCGGCAAGGGGAAATCATCCTTAGGACTCGCTTTATTTAGGTCTCAAAAATCGGTGCATATGCGAATCCTCCCGTCGGGCTTCTTTGACGGGAACCATGTTGGACAGCCATGGCGGATAATCCCACGTAGATGACAAACTATGCATCCAATAGCTTTTGCAATTCGTCTTTACCATCAAGGCCATTGTTGGTGCATCTTACGTAGTTTTTGCTTTACGGCTGATTGCGGATCAAGCGTTAAATATGCATGACTAGCTGTGGGTCTAGTCTTGGCATATCCCTATATGACCATGCAAAAACCTTCTTCTTCTCTTTGAGAAGGGTAATGTAGTCGGCTTGCTCTTTGGGGGAAAGACTTACCCCCAGCTTGAGAATATGTGGATTCATTGGATCTGTGCTGATGTCTACGTCAGTCGTCTCCTCGACTGACATGTGGGATCCGTCCTCCAACTGATGTGGAGTCGGGATCAAATGGATATCATTAGATGAATTTAGATCTATGCTTGGAACCTCAGGTTCCTCTTCAACTTGAAAAATATCTTGAGTTGTCCTTGGGGTAAAATGAGGCATTTCACCGAAAGGCCAGTACTCTGATGGTGATAGAGGTGAATTGACGCGATCCCAGTCGATGGCATCTATGTCTAGATGCAATGACCATGCTGGATCGATCGGATTGCGGATGGGTGCGGTCAAATCAATGGAGATCATGTGGATGGAATGAATTTGGTCTCCATTACCACGGGGATGATAACTTGATTCTTCTAGATGCTCCCTATACTCTGGATCTGGCTCTAGGGGAACGGGCACGAACGGATCGGCCCTATGTGCCAAATGGAGGACAGGGTCTTCCCTCGACACTGTTGTTATGATAGGGTCTCGAGGTGGACGGTGCTCATCGTGAATGTGGAGCCATGGATCCAAGATCAGGTCCCACCCTGTTGGGTCGACCCACCATTCATGCCCTAATATTATGCCCATCTGTCCCATTAGATCTTCATGAGTTAAAGGGCGGTAATGTCGTCGCGCATGTCTGAGATAGTCCATCTCAGTCTCATCTTCTGAGTCACTTTCGGAGATCTAAAAATGTTCATTCTCTTCAGCAACTATTGCTTGCGACGTTGATGGTTCTCCTTGTTCCAGTACGTTAATCTGGTCCCATTGCGGTTGTTCCACTTTTGGTGGAGGGACCTGACTCTCTTGACATTGTATCGACTCAACTGGAATCTCTAAGGGGAACAACTTCGAGAAGATGTCCGGACACCATTGATATTCTCTTTGGGGATGAGTATCCAAACTTTCGCCTCTCTCTAGCAAAGGAGAGGGATTACTACTGTTACCAAGGGTGTTTGGTGACCATGGGAGGTAATCTCCCAATGTAAATTCTGTATTTGGGTTGGCATAGAGATCTGGTGCCAATCCCCCCTTGTTGCCTATTTCTAGGTCTTGCATATTTTCAACCAAGATGTCCAAGGGCAGGGGGTGGTTGAACCCTACTCCTGACTTGTCATATGGCATCTGATATCTTGGTTGGCAAGGGAGACGCATCCCTTGCTCATATCTGCCTAGCCCGTATCCATGCCAATGGCATTGGCCGAGATATTTGAGGGCAAATTGCGGGTTTGACAGATAATTGATGTTTTCAACAAAAGGTTCTTCGTCTGCTTCCTTTTGCTTACATGGTTCAAGACCATGATCAAGGCCCCCATACACAAAATTTGTCTGGTTGGGTGGGTGACCTAGGGGAACAACTGTTCCTATGGGAAGGCGAGGTCTTCCCATATCCTGGACTGACTCTAATGCGGGCGTTGCCACAACATTCTGCACTATGTACTCCCCTAGGCCTGTACTAGCCATTTCAACAGTGATTGTTGATGCTTCGGAGGGAGGGAACGGGAGTCCTTCCTGAGTCCATTCCATGTTTGGTAGGTTTGGAGTCTCAACTTCCATTGTGTTGGATATTTCCTCTGTTGATATCGTTGAAATTGTTGGCAACCCCTCTTCTAAGGGCTGAGCCTCTTCCATGATTTGTTTTCCCTTGTCCTTCTGTGTAGCCATGACAGGTGGCATTGGTAATGAAGGAGTAGATGATGAGGGTTCACCTGGCTGGGATGTCGGTGATTCGGTCACCAGTGGTGCCTGCGGTATTGGACCCTGTTTAGATGGATTTAACTGGAAATCCAAATGTGTTGAAGGGAGGGTCGATTGAGGCATTAGTTGTACCGCATTGCAATACTTGAAGGGTTCCAAGTCCATCGGGACTACATGTATTTCTCCTTCAAAAGCATACTTTAAGCACTGGTGAGCGATGGAAGGGACACACTTCATGTCCCTGATCCAAGGCCGCCCTAGCAGTATATTGTAGGCCATCTCGCCTTCTAACACATGGCACAATGTTGGTGTTGTCTTTTGTCCTACCTGGACAGGTAGAACAACTATGTCGACTGTCGAGCATATTGCATCATTGAAAGCTCGCAGTGTGTACGTGGAGGTTGTGATATGAGAGGCTGGCAGCTTCAAATGTTTTAGGGCTGCAGTGGTAATAATATTACTGGACGAGCCAGTATCTACCAACACTCTCTTATACGGGATCCCGTTGATCCGCGCAACAACATGCGGGGGTGGATCCGCCACGTCATTCGATATTGCTTTGACTTCATCCTCTCTGAAGGTGATGACCGGCTCAATACATCGTTTTACGTGTCCCACGAAGTTGTTGAAAGAATTTGCTTCTTGGGGCTGTAATTCGATGGTTTTTAAAATGTCCATAAGAGCTTCCCTATGAGGTGTTGATTGTTGAATAAGCTCGTAAATGGACAGCCTAGCCGATGTGGTCCGCAAACTCTGCGTGAGTTTGCTCCGTATCGTGATTTCTGGTCTAGGCGGAGGTGACTGTATAGGGTGTTGTTGAGGTCGTGACGTTGTCGAAACTTCCTTTGTGGCTGCCCCGAGGGCAACTGCTGAGTACTTTTTATTCCTCGTCACTATGCTGATCATTCCCACAAATCCTTGCATGGGAAGATTCTAGCGCACCTCATTAACTTGGAGAGGTTTTGCCTGTGCCTCGTGGGCAGGCAAGGGGTCCTTGAATACCCCCATTTGTTGGTTGTTTGGCGCTATGGGGTTGTCCACGGCCAATGTTTTATTTTCGATTAAATCTTGGATGAGTCCTTTGAACTTCCAACATCCATTCAAATCGTGTCCCCTTCGCCTATGAAATCTATAGTATAGTTCCTCTCTATATCCCTTAGGTTTAGGAGCGTTAGGGTCTATAGTTGGGATCTCTGGAAGGGTTACTAAATTTTCCGCTGACAAGCGGTCAAATAAGGAGTCCCTAGACTCCGTGTAAGGGGTGAATTGTCGCCTAGGGCGACGCTGCTGATTCTGCTCCTGTTTCTTATTATCTTTCTCATAACTAGGAGGCACTACCTGGTAATTGGCCTTTTGAGGCTGCGTGTCTTGCGTAGGCTTGGGAACATTGATCGCAACTTGATTAACCGCTGCGGGTTGTGATTGCGTATTCCCAGTCTTAGTGGTTTTATTCCACTCTTTCTTTTTAGGCTTGGCAATTGTGCCTTCGCCTATTTTAATCTCTTCTATGACTCTGGCTTGCGCCAAAGCTTCTTCTAAGTTGTCGTATTGCTGCAACAGCAATAGCCCAGAGATTGATTTTAAGCAACTTCATGCAAACATCTGAGTGAGATCAGACATAGGGGGACGGTAGGGTAGCCTGGAAAGCAAAGCCCTCCATCGGTTCCCGTATGCTGCTATTGTTTCCTCCTCATACTGCCTGAGGCTGGCCAAATCACTTAGTGATGCCTTCTTCCTTGTGTTGAAAGCAAAGCGTTCAAGAAATGCATCCACTAGTTGATCTAAGTTGTTGATACTGTGTTTGGGCAATTGTGTAAACCAATCCGAGGCAGGGCCCGCGAATGTGGTTATGAAAGTTCTAAGCAACAATGCATCATTGTCTTGGATGCCGAAGCATTGACTTAGGAACCTCGTGACATGTTCTTGTGCATCCTCCTCACCTTTAAAGACTGCCAATTGTGGCAACTTGAAATGTTCAGGGTAAAGAGGTATGGGTACTGAGGGATGCACCGGATGACTACGGAGTTGACGTAGTGTGGGCTTTTGATGCCCAGAAGCTTTTATCTCCACAGACTCCAAACGCTCTAATAGCGCTTTGTATGCATCAAAAGATTTTATTTCTTCTTCTTTGGTTTGCTCTCGTTGTGGGTCAAGGGAGACTGGAGGCCTATGGGGAGGTGGCCGATTGGCAGCCCTCCCGCCTTGATGGGGCGTGTCGGCCCGTTCTATTTCTGGTTCGAACTCCTCATAAACTTCTTGAGGAGTCCCTGGGCGAGACCTATGACCTTGATTGAGTCCCCGTTGGGGGTACCCATCATTGTTTCGGGGAGTGGCCTCCCTCTCGGGTCTATAAGGTCTCGGAGGCAAAACTTGACGAGGTCGCGGAGACCTGTCTTGCACCCAAGGATTGTGCCTCTCATATTGTTCTTCTCTGTGGGTGCGAGGGGTTGGCACCCTCTCAGGTAGCTTATAGCGCAATTCATCCGCTTCGCGCTGCATGCGCTCTTTATTCAAGCGGTATAAATACTCTAACTCCTGATGACCCTGCTCAAGCTACGTGATTCGAGCTTGGCGAGCGGCATGTCTGGCGACTGCCGGGTCAACTGGGTCTGCCCTCTTTTGTTGAGGAGGCTTGAATGTTTTGCCTATGTGTTTGCCTCGATCTTGATGGTCTAAAATTTCAATGGGTTGCTTCCCTTTGTCGGGGTAGGCAACATTTGTTTGAGGCCCTAGCCTCGATGTGTGATCATGATATCTGGAAGGTGTAGAAATGCAAGGTTCCCACATTGTTTGTTGTTCTCGAGGAATGTGATGATCTTCCTCGTACTCCCTTTCATGGGTGTGAAAGGGGCGGGCGGAGTTAGCTTGCCCTGTGTAAAGAGCCCTGTGCTCTGGATGTTGTTTTTCTGTTCTGATGGGAGGTAAAGAAGGGATGCCATATCCACGTTGCCCCTCCAAATGGATAGTATGCCTCTCTAGCGCTTCATCGCACTGTGGCCATTCAAATCTAGCCTCAAGAGGCGGTTGTCTACCTACATTGAGACCTGCATGTGAACCATCTTCCCGAAAGGGGCTATGTTGAATGGGTGTATTCCAATGAGGAGGTTCCCAATAGTTCCTTCTTGAAGTGGCCTGATGTGGACTTTGTTGTAGGCCAAACTGCCAAGATGGTATGGCTAGGTCCTCAAGGCTAAAGCGAAGGCGACTAGCGCCCTCTCTTTGTGTACCTTCCGCAGCGTCTGCCCTTGATTGGGCTTGGCTACGAGTGTACACCATTGTGATGCTTCGCTACTATCTAAGCAGATTTTATCTCGTTTATGATGATTTGTCTTTTTGTCTACACTAAGCAGAAGTAAACACACACATACACAAAACTGTGATTATCTCTTTTAAGGATTAAATAGTGTGTCCTAGACTGGTTTAGTGCATTTTGGTGTTTCGTTTTGTTTTTGCAATTTTGGAAGAATGTTTAAATGCATAATGTTGGCTCATATGACTCCCATAAATGGTCGCCCCTTCAATATACCATTGTCGGACCGATATACCAACCTCTCTATATACCCGCCCTTACGTGAGGGAGACTATAGGTACGTGAGAGCAGATGGTACGTGGAACATAGGCGGTACGGAAGGGGAATCGCTCTGTTTATGACACCTACCATAGAAAACTTATCCTCGCGTGCTGGGAATCACCCCAAGCTACACTCGGTCAGCCTTCGTCAGGATTTACGTCTAGCAACAGTCGCGATCGAGGTAATGGATGCAATATCTCAAGCCAAAGTGATAATGGAATCCACCTTTGGTCTTGCTCAAGGGTTGGGGTTTTACGACCAACGCCTTGGTTTAAAGTACCACGTGGTGTGTAGGGTTCATTTTACCTTGCAAAATTGAAACAGGCAATCGAAAAAGAAATCTTTCCCTATGCCAGACAAACACTACAAACCGGAAAACAGCAAGTTTAAAAATTCGAATTTTTTTTTTTTTTTTTTACGAAAAAATTTACGGAAAATTTGCGGAAAGTAAAAAAAATAAAAATAAAAATTAAACAAATAAAATACATAGAAATATCATAACCGAAAATGACATGGACAGTTAAAGAAAACCGTTACCTCTTTTCTGCCCGGATTTGCTATTTCTGATCTTCGGTTTAAAAAGGGTACCTGTCAAGCACAAACAAGACAACTCTGATTAATTTATGTTATTTTAAAAATCTGGGAACGGTCCCACCATGATCGCCACTGAAAGCACAAGATTTCGGAAAAGAAAGATAGTATTTAAGATGTAATGAAAATAGAACCAGATTTATGCATGAAATGACATGGACATAATCAAATTAAAAAAAAATAGGAGCACAACCCCTTTTATTAATCAGATTCTGACTCGGTTACAATAAATCTCCCCAATGGCATATTCTCAGTCACAACAGATGAACAGTAATCTTCTTTCTCCAGCATGCCCACATGCAAAATGGGCGGGCCAAAGTATTGCCGTCGCTGGTGTTTAATGAGTTCTTGCTTGCTGTTGTTCTTCCTGTATTCAAAGAAACAATCAACTGTTAATAGCACCCGCAACAAGAAGACAGAACGTTTGACTGTAGAGAGCAATGAAAAATGCATATAAATGGCTGATTAAATGTGTGAATAGAACGTTTGTCTTTAAAACATAAACTGTTTTAAAACATTCGAAAGCAATTTACATTCGAAAACATAAAGACATAAACTGCTTTAATATATTCAAAACATCATAGATTATAGAACACAAACTATTTTAAAACATCCGAAGACAACATATATTAAATTAACTATGAACATGCATGGGATGCCCAAGCGGGCCGCCCTATTAAAATCCGACTTTGACGCCAACTCACTAGGAATTGGCTCAAAATCCAGGATAAAGTGTTGTCGGCAAATTGGTAATTCACTGTGGTCGAATGTCTGGTTCGAAGGTCGGAACTGATATAATCGAGTCTTCAAATGAACAGCACTTCGGTGTGTTCACCCAAAATATTTTTTGTGTCCTCTCTTACTTTCATATTGAGCTAGTTTTTATAGAGGTTTTCGCCTCTTGGAGCATTAATGTCAAACCCTAAATCCACAAGGGCCGCTCAGATTTGATCCCTATCCGGTCATTATGAGACATGGCTCGCACTGACATTAGAAGTTATGAGGCATGGCCTTGGATCGGATTTGTTTTGAAACCGCTTGTTTCATTAAAGTCCGTCGTTCTGCAGACCCACGGGGTTTCTTTAAAAAGGGGCACGTAAGGGTGCCATGTGGCGGTTATCCCTTGGATGCGGTGGCCATGTCAAAGTCCGCCTTTGATTATCGTAAGTATGCCTTTTTAAACGTAAAGTGCCGAAGTGTCGCGATATCGTGACACTTCGACAGAGCCTCCCCTTGGGGCCAAAGGTGTCGCGATATCGCGACGCGCGATATCATGACACCTTTGGCCGAGGCTCCCCTCAAGGCCAAAGGTGTCACAATATCGTGACACCTTTGGCCGAGGGGAGCCTCGAGGCCAAAGGTGTCGTGATATCAAAGGTGTAGAAATATCGCGACACCTTTGGCCGAGGGGAGCCTCGAGGCCAAAGGTGTCACGATATCACGACACCTTTGGCCGCGGCTCCCCTCGGGGCCAAAGGTGTCGCGATATCGTGACACCTTTGGCCGAGGGTAGCCTCGAGGCCAAAGGTGTCGCGATATCACGACACCTTTGGCCGAGGGGAGCCTCGGGGCCAAAGGTGTCGCGATATCGCGACACCTTTGGTCGAGGCTCCCCTCGGGGCCAAAGGTGTCACGATTTCGTGACACCTTTGGCCGAGGGGAGCCTCGAGGCCAAAGGTGTCACGATATCATGACACCTTTGGCCGAGGCTCCCCTCGGGGCCAAAGGTGTCGTGATTTCGCGATGCACAAAATCGCGACGTCTAAGGCTAGGTTCCCTTTTTGTTAAGGCTTGTTTGCTTTTAAAGACTTTGCTTTTGATAAGGTTTTGGCAAGGCTTGAAGACTTTGGTGAAGGTTTTGGAAGGTTGCTTTGGCTAAAGGCTTGACGAGGACTTTGTTAAAGGTTTTGACAAACGACCAAATCTTCACCGCTCCTTTTCCGACCTTCTAAACTGTTGTGCAAGTGGCCAGGACCACTGTTTGACCTCTGAGGGCTGCCCTGAAAGTTGTGTATGTCAATGCGATCAATGTTTGTAGTCACTTAATCGGAATGGTGCTGTTTTGGTGTCTACAATACCCAAGCTCGTAACTCACCAAGGTTTGGCTAATATAATATATGGCTTGTTCCTTACCTTGCACGTTCTTTTGGACTAACATGGTCCCTAATGCAAAGTTAGTCACCGATATATATAGCAAAAAATGCACATTTGGCCTTGGTGGATCTAGCACTGGTGGCGTCACTAGGTATTAATTTATTTCAATGAAAGCCACTTGAAAATCCTCATCCCAATTAAATGGGACCCCCTTGTGTATCAATCGATTCATGGGTCAATATTTATCTGATAACTGGGCGATGAATCACTTTATCGATGCTACTTTGCCCTAAAGGCTTCTTAACTCTTTAATATTGGAGGGAGGACACATTTATAAGATAACCTTGACATTTTTTGGGTCAACTTCGATGCCTCTCTTTGAGACAATGAATCCTAATAGCTTACCAAAAGTTATGCCAAATACACACTTCTTAGGATTCAACCTAACATTATACTCTAAGGTGATCAGAGACCTTCCTTAAGACCTCTACATGCTCAACACGTAGTAATGAATTGACCAACAAGTCATCCATGTAATATTCTAGAATATTATGCATATCGTCATGAAAAATGTATGTCATGGCCCACTAATATGTTGCACCAGCATTTTTGAGGCCAAATGGCATAAATTTATAGCAAAATGTTCCCCATGGCATTATAAATGTAGTTTTATGTTGGTCTTCGAGTTTAATCCAAATTTGATTGTAACCAAAAAAACCATCCATTAAGGAGAGCATTTTGTGACCTAAAGTTGCATACACAAGAGCATCTATATTAGGCAACATAAATGAATCTTTGGGTGTTGCTTTATTGAGGTCTCTAAAATCCATAAAAATACGAATTCTTCCATCAGGTTTTCCTACGGGTGCCATATTGGACACTCATTATGGATAGTCAATGGAGATTACAAATTCTACATCCAACAGCTTTTGTAGCTCATATTTCACTATTAAGGCTATAGTTGGATGCATCTTTCTAAGTTTTTGCTTGATCGAATTCATCAGATCTAGAAAAATGTTATGAGTAACTAATTTTGGGTCTAGACCTGGCATATCCTTGTACGTCCAATCAAATGTATTTGGTATCTATTTCATTAGAGGGATGAGGATGGCTTGCTCATCTGGAGTGAGACTCTCTCCAAATTTAACCTTCTTTGAATTTGTGGGATCGTTAGTGATATCCACCTTGAAGGTTTCCTCTACTGACATATGTGATCCCTCCTCAAGCTGATGAGGCATAGGAATCAAATGGATGTCATACGCTGGGTTCATAGGTTCCACATTGGAAGCATCCTCAGTATGATACACATTGTAAGCACAACTTGGTGCAAAATGGAATGGTTGCAACATTTCTTTGTTAGGAAAGAAATCTTCAGAATCTATAGGTGAGTTAGTGCAATCCTAGTCGATAGCATCTACATTGAGATGCAATAGTTTAGACGGATCTGCTAGATTGTGGAGTGGAGTGATAAAGTCAATGGAGATCATATTGATGGAATGGTATTGGTCTCCATAACCACATGAACAAAATTCTACATAAATGATGTAGTACTCACACCTAATATTTGGCTCTAACGACACGGGCACAAATGGGTCCTCTCGGTGAGGACTATAGACAACTAGATCCTCCCTATGCACTAATTGCAAAATAGGATCATTTGGCTCTAGGAGCTCCATGTAGGTTGGCAAAAGGGAATTAACCAACCGATAAATTTGATCCATGTTTAATCATCTTGCTCTCAGATGAGGACCAACACGTAACTGACGATAGAACTCATCTATGTTGATGGGTTGATGATGGTAATGCAAATAAGGAGGACCAAGGTAGGCCCTCTCTAACTCATCTTCTTCATAACTGTCAGACAACAAGAATCCATCATTCACCCCTACTCCTATGGGATGCTTTGGAAAGTGTGACCTCATGAATCTTACTTCCTGATTGTTGTCATCACTATCCAAAAAAATTGGATAATTATATCGTAAATGTGATACTACCAAGAAATCTGGATCTGCTTCTTCCCCCAAATGATCAATGTAGGGAAGTGAAAGCACGAGGATATAGAAACAAAAATAAAAGTTCCAAAATAGATGATTTTAAAACCCAACTTAACCCTTATAGCCTATGTATTGCAAAGTGCATAAAAGAAAGAGCATAGACAAATTAACACAAGATAAAAGCAATATAAAATACGACCTTTTTTATTGATATGCTTTTTAGAGTTGTGTTACAATACGTCTCCTTGTTAGTCTTACAATGGCACTGAGAGGGGGGGGTGAATCAGTGCAGCTATTTAAAACTTAAAACTTTAACTCTTAAAGCCAAAACAAAGAAAGCTTAAAACCAGAAACAACAAGTATCACAAGAGAGCATCACATAACACAAGATGTAACGAGGTTCACCAGATTTGGCTACTCCTCAAACTAGACTATTTGGACTCCCATCCAAATCCAGCCATTGCAAAGCACCAACTTTACAATTAATTTACCAGCACCAACTGGAAGGAGCACCAACCCCTAATTTACCAAGCACCAACTGGAAGGAGCACCAACCCCTGATTCCAAGCACCAACTTGGATTTCTAGTTTAAATCTTGATTGACATAAAAATGCCTTCTGTGTTACAAGACCCTTACTGGTCTATCTTAGCTCAAATCAATCTCTTGGAAGCATACACTCTTTTACAGCTCTACTCACTACACACTTACAGCCCTTTCATATAGCTTACTCTTGCAGCTCTCACGGCTCTGAACATCTTACCGCATTCTTACAGCTCACTATTCCTTTATACAGCATCACTCTCCCATACTGAGTAACAACTTCCTCTTCAAGCTTCTTGCATTTATGAGGCAACACTTTTTCTTTATTGACAACACTCTCTATTAGTGGTTCACTATTTTCTTGCTCATTTGGCGTGCCCTATTTCTGCACATGCTTTCCCAGCTTATATAGCACTTGCTTTCCATGCACTGTTACTGCACATACTTTCTACGCTCATCCCTCAGCACTGTCCCTCTATTCTACAACACGCTGCTCTCACATCCCGCACGGAGCTCAACCTAGCTACTTCACGCAAATATGCTTTTATAATAGTGTTCTATTTCTATATTTGACTTCTATATTTGTGCATGCAGCCTATTAATAGTAACGGCTTCTTTATTCTCACATGCAATCTTATTAATAGAACGGTTCTTTGAAACGTTTCTCTGTCCAACTCTTGGTCTTCTTCTGACGACTTTCAGTAACCACCGCTGCATGAAATTTCTTTATAACGGCCCCTGTCACTGCAGTAACGACTTCTGTTTACTGTCACTGTAACTGCCCCTATAACTGCCGTAATTACTTCAGTTTACTTATTCTTATTTAACTGCATGATTTTCTTTGCAATACTCTCTGCAAATCCAGTTAACTCTTCACCTATAATAGTTCTTATCTTGCTGCGTGAACTTATTCTGCAATGGTCTCTGTAACTTTCATTTTCCTTCAGTTAACTTTACTTCGGCTTGCACCCGCGAAAACACTACATGTCGCGATATCGTGATACTTTCGCTACCTTGAGCTCTTCTCTGCTTGCACTAGCAAAAACATGACATGTCACGAAATCATGACCCCTTTCACTTCCGTACACTCTTCTTAGCAAGCACTAGCGAAACCATGACATGTCACGAAATCATGACACCTTTCGCTTCCGTACATTCTTCTTAGCAAGCACTAGCGAAACCATGACATGTCATGAAATCGTGACACCTTTCGCTTCCGTACATTCTTCTTTGCATGCACCAACGAAAATAGAACATGTCATGAAATCGTGACATCCCTTCCCAAAATGAAACATGTCATGAAATCGTGACGCTTTCGCCTTTGAGCTCTTCCTCCTTGAATTTGTCATGAAATCATGACGCTTCTGCTTTTGATTTTGCTTCCATGCTTCTATCGTGAAATCATGACACTTCATCCTTCAGAGTCTTCCTCTCTATTGTTGTCACGAAATCGTGACACTTTTCTTCCTTGGTGCTTTTCTTCCCTTCGGACCGCAAAAACCCGACATGTCACGAAATCATGACACTTTCTCTCCTTAGCGCTTCCTCTTGCACATTGTCACGAAATCGTGACACTTTTCCTTGCAAGCTCTTTCTCTCGAACCTATCACGAAATCGTGACACTTTTTCGTCCATACCATCCTTCTTGCAAATTGTCGTGAAATCGTGACACTTTTCCTTGCAAGCTCTTTCTCTCAAACATGTCATGAAATCGTGACACTTTTTTTCCGTACTGTCTCTCTTGCAAATTGTCGCAAAATCGTGACACTCTTCTTTGCAAGCTTCTTCTCCCTGAACATGTCATGAAATCGTGACAGTTTTCTTTGCTTGCGCCTTCTCTCCAAACATGTCATGAAATCATGATAGTTTTCTTTGCCTGCGCCTTCTCTCCAAACATGTCATGAAATCGTGACATTTTCTTTTCCTGTGCCTTCTCTCCAAACATGTGTCACGAAATCGTGACAGTTTTCCCTGCATGCTCTTCTTCTTCGAACATGTCACGAAATCATGATAGTTTTTCCACTAGGCTTCTTCTCTGCCAACATGTCACGAAATCGTGATAGTTTTTCCACTTGGCTTCTTTTCTTTCAACATGTCGCGAAATCGTGACAGATTTCCTTACGCTTTCAAAACATGTCGTGAAATCATGATAGTCTTCCTTGCACTTTCTAAACATGTCGTGAAATCATGACAGCTTTCCTTGCGCTTTCTAAACATGTCACGAAATCGTGACATCTTTTTCTCTCTCCTCTTTCTCTTCGCTTTGGACTGCGAAAATGAAACATGTCGCGAAATCGTGACAGTTTTGCCAGCATTTTCTCTCTCCTTCGATATGTCGCGAAATCGTGACAATTTTGACAGCATTTTCTCTCTCCTCCGATATGTCACGAAATCATGACAATTTTGACAGCACTTTCTCTCTCCTCCGAGATGTCACGAAATCATGATAGAAAACATGTCGCGATATCGTGACAGTTTTCTTACTTGTCTTTTTCTTTGATTTTTTGAATCTGGGCCACTTCTGTCTTCTTGGAGAATCATTGTACATGCTCTGTATGATCTCTGAACTCTTGTTCACTTCATCAACCGATCTATCTAATGACTTCTGTGCTCCTGTCCATTGCATCAACCGATCCTCTGTCTGTGTTGACAATAATGACAATAACTTTGGCTGCACCTTGCTCATCAATCAACTCCTGTCCATCACCTTGCTCATCAATCAACTCCTATCCATTCCTATCCATTGCATCAACTGATCAACCTGACTGTGTTGACAACAATGACAATACTTTGGTTGCACCTTGCACATCAATCTCCCCCTTTGGAATTGTTGGCAACACACGTAATTGTGTGCAATTACCTGTAATTCTTCTCCCCCTTTGACAATAATACCAAAGGGTGGCTGCAAAACTCCCCCTGAGTCCATGCACAACATTCTCAGGCAAAAATTATTACTATTAGCCAAAATCATAAATATGAGCAATAAGATAAACAAATGCATAAATGCTCCCCCTGAGAATTTGATCCCGATAGCTAGTCAATTCTTAGACTATTCTTGGGAATATGTGACCACTTCAATTCACGCTGTCTTCTGAGCCTCAACCCTCTGTTGCTTTGCAATCTCAAACTTGTCCACTTGAAGAATCCTCACTCAGATCTATCTTCAACTGTGTTGGCTGCTGGATCTCTATCCATTGAGACTCTGTCCTCTGTACTCTATCATAGGCTCACTAAGAACCTGCTTAACAAGCTCACATAGAACTTGTCCAAATCAGCTCACAAGTCCTCACTAGACCTTGTCCAAATCAGCTCACAAGTTCATCAAGAAAAACTTGCTTAGCATGAACCCACAAAGAGAATTGTTAGAGACCCAATGTGATTCATCAACCTCATAGAAGCATAAAGAGAATTGTTAGAGACTCAATATGTTCTATACTTAACTCCCAATCTCAATCTCACCTCAATCTCAATCTCAAAAGAATAAGATAGATGTAGTATGCTTTTCTCAAGAACATGAAACACAACCCAACAATTGCCAACCATGCAATAACTCATCTAACAATGATACTCATGTTCTTTCCACAACCAATATCTTTTCTCAACCAATTAGGGCTTTAACAACAATGCGCTTATAGACAAGGTTTAACCAACATTATTCAACTCAAGATTAACCTTGAAGCATTCAACCATTCACTACATGAAAAGGAAACTAGTAGACATCCTTTTCCTTCCAAAGGTATTTGAACAAAACTGCCACCAACATAAATCACCAATGCAGAGAATAACTTGCTCAAATCAATCTCAATGGAGTAAGCCCAAATCATGTATCAAGTAAAGCATTAACTTGATCAAAACAACCTCTATGACAGCAACTCAACCATCAATCTCAAAACAACCAACTAAGGGTTTCACCATCTCAATGCAAGTAGCAAGACTTGCTAACATAAACCCTAGTGCAAAATGCTTCCTCTTTGTTTGAAGAAGAAGAGAATAGTTCTTCAACCTGTTACCAACACCACCCTCAACTTTGCCACCAAGTTAGGGTTAGATCATAAAAGTAACCACAAAAATATTTATTCCTTAAAACACCTTATGACTCCAATCCTTAGAAGTCAACTATAAAAAGACATATAAAGCATACAAACAATATATCCTTTTACACCTTACTCAAACTCATACTTCTGGACCGTTACCTCTAGCGTTGGAACCTCAATCTATGCGCAGTCATCAACTCTCGGTATTCTGCTTCCTCAGGCAATATCTCGCATTCCTCAAATAATGCAAGACTTTCTTAGGTGCATAGGCATCTTGTCCTCCTTGACACTTCACCACCTGGGCGCTATTCTCTCAACGTCTTTGCCTTGCATGTGCCACTTGGCACTCTTGAAGAACTGGGTGCTAGTGCCACTGTTTGCTTTGACTCTGGCATCTCTTTGCTACATGTTCTATCTCAGATAACGCCTATCAGCTGCTACAATGAAACACAAGTACGCAGCTAGGGCACGCATGCATTCTTTCATTAAACCAAAAATTTGATCTGTTATGATCCATAATTTAGAACAATGGCAAAAGAATCATCAACAGTAAAACAATGACAAATATCAAAACTACCAAGGGTGCTAGCTCTCAATTTAATCACAACCCTTCATGGTACTTCCACAGTCCACTACATAAACCGACAAAAACTTTGACAACTGTACAACAATTTCTCGACTGCTGGTCTTTCATCCTCAGATACCCAGACAAATACATAGGAGCATTAAAATGAAACTTTCATATTGCTCCCCCTGAGGATGTGCCACCTGGAGTTTCTTAGAGCAATGGCGGAGTAGCCTCCTTCAGTCCAAGGAGACACGATTTCCTTTCTTCTGTCTTTCTCCAGACTTTCTTGAACTTAGGCTGAAGGTTTTCACATGCAACCCTATTTTGAACCTTTTCGTGAACTTGACCATTTCTCTTGCGGGGTTGTCTCTTGTGCATCCTTGATGGATGATTATTTTCCTTTCTGTTGTGCACATGATTTATTCTTTGTTTGTATTGCATTCTTTGTGTCTGATGAAATCTAGGGTTTTGCCTTAGATTAGATATAAAAGTGCTTGGACAGAACCTTGCTATGTGCCCTTGACCATTACATTTAAAACATTGCACATGTTTTATTCTCTGTCTGTATTGCATTCTGTGTGTCTGATGAAATCTATGGTCTTGCCTTAGATTGGATACAGAAGTGCTTGGACAAAACCTTGCTATGTGCCCATGGCCATTACATTTAAAACATTGCACAAGGTGTTCACTCAGGAAAGCAGATGTGTTTTTATCAGCATAACTCTTTGATCTATTATTCTATCCACAATAAAATGCCTTGTGACCATAGCAGTTGCATTTAGAACAATAGCCATTAAAAGCATTATTATTAAAAGAGTGAGAGTGAGAGAACCTCTTTTGCTGTGGTTGCTTTGTTGTAGATCTTCTTTGATGCTTTCTTCCTTTTGAAGATTTAGCTTCAACCTTGAACTTCTTCTTCTCTGCATATTTGGAAGATGAGGGTTGTTCAGCTTCAGACTTTTCTTGCTTTGATCCTTCAGTAGTGTGCTTCTTCTTCTCTGCATTTTTGGAAGATGAAGGTTGTTCAGCTTCATATCCAAGACCAAACTTAGCCGTGGAGCTTCTTTGTTGCTTTATCATTGTATCTAGCAACTCTGTGCTCTTCTCAAATTTGAGATTTACATTGGCCTCTTCTAGTTGTTTCTTCAATGAAACAATCTCTTCTTCTTGTTGGCAACAAACAATCTCTTTCTCATTGATTTGAGACCTGAGAATATCTTCAATCCTTTTGTACTGTTCTACTTGCAGCTTTAGATCAACAATAACTTTGTTAGATTCCTCTTCACTTGTGCTGCATACATCATCCAGGTGTGTCTTCAAGGCTTCTTCTAATTTCTTGGCCTTTTGAACTTGTAGGAAGAGATCTTCAATCTCATCCCCATATTCTTCTAACTTCTTGGACATTCTTTTGTTCTTTTTCCTTTCTAAACCCAACTCTTCAAGTGCAGCGATCAACTCACCTCTTAGATATACTTCAGCCTCAGCCTCAAGGTTTTCATCACATTCCTGTTCTTCTTCAATGTTTTCATTGCATACTTCAGAGTTCACTTCTTCTACCTTCTCTAGTTCAGTTTTCTCTTCCACATGAACTAAAACTGGCTGAGATGCCTTTTTGGAGGAGGATCTATTCTTCTTACCCATTGTGTACTAATCCAAGATCAACCCTGACTGATTTAGCCTGAACTGGGAACTTGGCTCTGATACCAATTGTTAGTCTTACAATGGCACTGAGAGGGGGGGTGAATCAGTGCAGCTATTTAAAACTTAAAACTTTAACTCTTAAAGCCAAAACAAGGAAAGCTTAAAACCAGAAACAACAAGTATCACAAGAGAGCATCACATAACACAAGATGTAACGAGGTTCACTAGTTTTGGCTACTCCTCAAACTAGACTGTTTGGACTCCCATCCAAACCTAGCCATTGCAAAGCACCAACTTTACAATTAATTTACCAGCACCAACTGGAAGGAGCACCAACCCCTAATTTACCAGCACCAACTGGAAGGAGCACCAACCCCTGATTCCAAGCACCAACTTGGATTTCTAGTTTAAATCTTGATTGACATACAAATGCCTTCTGTGTTACAAGACCCTTACTGGTCTATCTTAGCTCAAATCAATCTCTTGGAAGCATACACTCTTTTACAGCTCTACTCACTGCACACTTACAACCCTTTCATATAGCTTACTCTTGCAGCTCTCATGGCTCTGAACATCTTACCGCATTCTTACAACTCACTATTCCTTTATACAACAACACTCTCCCATACTGAGTAACAACTTCCTCTTCAAGCTTCTTGCATTTATGAGGCAACACTTTTTCTTTATTGACAACACTCTCTATTAGTGGTTCACTATTTTCCCACTCATTTGGCGTGCCCTATTTTTGCACATGCTTTCCCAGCTCATATAGCACTTACTTTCCATGCATTGTTACTGCACATACTTTCTGCACTCATCCCTCAGCACTGTCCCTCTATTCTGCAACACCTTGCTCTCACATCCCGCACGGAGCTCAACCTAACTACTTCACACAAATCTGCTTTTATAACAGTGTTCTATTTCTATTTTTGACTTCTATATTTTTGCATGCAGCTTATTAATAGTAATGGCTTCTTTATTCTCACATGCAATCTTATTAATAGAACGGTTCTTTGAAACGTTTCTCTATCCAACTCTTGGTCTTCTTCTGATGACTTTCAGTAACCACCGCTGCATGAAATTTCTTTATAACGGCCCCTGTCACTGCAGTAACGACTTCTATTTACTGTCACTATAACTGCCCCTATAACTGCCGTAATTACTTTAGTTTACTTATTCTTATTTAACTGCATGATTTTCTTTGCAATACTCTCTGCAACTCCAGTTAACTCTTCACCTGTAACAGTTCTTATCTTGCTGCATGAACTTATTCTGCAACTGTCTCTGTAACTGTTGTTTTCCTTCAGTTAACTTTACTTCAGCTTGCACCCGTGAAAACACTACATGTCACGATATCGTGACACTTTCGCTGCCTTGAGCTCTTCTCTGCTTGCACTAGTGAAAACATGACATGTCATGAAATCATGACCCCTTTCACTTTCATACACTCTTCTTAGCAAGCACTAGCGAAACCATGACATGTCACGAAATCGTGACACCTTTCACTTTCGTACATTCTTCTTTGCATGCACTAGCGAAACCATGACATGTCGCGAAATCGTGACACCTTTCGCTTTCGTACATTCTTCTTTGCATGCACTAGCAAAAAGAACATGTCACGAAATCGTGACACTTTCGCTGCCTTGTACCTTTCTCTCTTACACCTGCAAAAATGGAACATGTCATGAAATCATGACGCTTTCGCCTTTGAGCTCTTCCTCCTTGAATTTGTCATGAATCGTGACGCTTCTGCTTCTGCTTCTGCTTCCATGCTTCTATCATAAAATCGTGACACTTCATCCTTCGGAGTCTTCCTCTCTACTGTTGTCACGAAATCGTGACACTTTTCTTCCTTGGCGCTTTTCTTCCCTTCGGATCGCGAAAACCTGACATGTCATGAAATCGTGACACTTTCTCTCCTTAGCGCTTCCTCTTGCACATTGTCATGAAATCGTGACACTTTTCTCTTTGCAAGCTCTTTCTCTCGAACCTGTCATGAAATCGTGACACTTTTTTGTCTCGTACCATCCTTCTTGCAAATTTTCACGAAATCGTGACACTTTTCCTTGCAAGCTCTTTC
Source organism: Wollemia nobilis (assembly GCA_028583015.1). Lineage (NCBI taxonomy): Eukaryota > Viridiplantae > Streptophyta > Pinopsida > Araucariales > Araucariaceae > Wollemia > Wollemia nobilis. The sequence continues at coordinate 72,707 of JAQPPZ010002988.1, forward strand.
TCTCAAACATGTCGCGAAATCGTGACACATTTTCGTCCGTACTGTCTCTCTTGCAGATTGTCGTGAAATCGTGACACTCTTCTTTGCAAGCTTCTTCTCCTCGAACATGTCACGAAATCGTGATAGTTTTCTTTGCTTGCGCCTTCTCTCCAAACATGTCACGAAATCATGACAATTTTCTTTGCCTACGCCTTCTCTCCAAACATGTCATGAAATCGCGATAGTTTTCTTTGCCTGCGCCTTCTCTCCAAACATGTCGCGAAATCATGACAGTTTTCCCTACATGCGCTTCTTCTTCGAACATGTCACGAAATCATGATAATTTTTCCACTAGGCTTCTTCTCTGCCAACATGTCGCGAAATCGTGATAGTTTTTCCACTTGGCTTCTTTGCTTTCAACATGTCACGAAATCGTGATAGCTTTCCTTGCGCTTTCAAAACATGTCACGAAATCGTGATAGTCTTCCTTGCACTTTCTAAACATGTCGCAAAATTGTGACAGCTTTCCTTGCACTTTCTAAACATGTCACGAAATCGTGACATATTTTTCTCTCTCCTCTTTCTCTTCGCTTTGGACTGCGAAAATGAAACATGTCGCGAAATCGTGACAGTTTTGCCAACATTTTCTCTCTCCTCCGATATGTCGTGAAATCGTGACAATTTTGACAACATTTTCTCTCTCCTCCGAGATGTCGTGAAATCACGACAATTTTGACAGCACTTTCTCTCTCCTCCGAGATGTCGCGAAATCACGACAGAAAACATGTCGCGATATCGCGATAGTTTTCTTACTTGTCTTTTTCTTTGATTTTCTGAATCTGGGCCACTTCTGTCTTCTTGGAGAATCATTGTACATGCTCTGTATGATCTCTGAACTCTTGTTCACTTCATCAACCGATCTATCTAATGACTTCTGTGCTCCTGTCCATTGCATCAACCGATCCTCTGTCTGTGTTGACAATAATGACAATAACTTTGGCTGCACCTTGCTCATCAATCAACTCCTGTCCATCACCTTGCTCATCAATCAACTCCTATCCATTCCTGTCCATTGCATCAACTGATCAACCTGACTGTGTTGACAACAATGACAATACTTTGGTTGCACCTTGCACATCACTCCTTCCTTTTTAGGGGATAGGAGCGTCAAATAAGTTTCTTATCGCATCTATAAACAACAATATTTCTTCCGCGTGGCCACATGTAAGATGGGTGGACCAAAACGTCACTACCACTTGTGTGTATGATTTTTCACTCCTTCCTGCTCTTCTGATGTCAAAAAACTACGTTAAAAAAAAATAGAAAATATTAATAGCACCTGTGGGCAGAATAAAGCATGTATTTCCCAAGGCCTAATGTCAGTATATGCATGAAAATATTAAAAAGATGATCAAATGACCTCAAATCGACCTGAAATTTTAACATAAGCATAAATATGTTATCAAGAAGCCACTGCAAAAATAACAGTCCAGAAAATACTCATAGATTTGTATTCGCTCCAGGGTGGGACGAATAGACCTACAATAACCTGTTAGAAAACACCCTCTTCAATGTCCTGTCCCGGAAGCTCCAAATGACCTGCAAACTTGGGGTTAGCTAATTGGGGGTGTTTTGGAAAGATCCAGAAGGTTAGATTTATCCAATTTTACCTCTATCACCCATATTTTTCTGGTGCCATCTGCAAGTTAGTAAAGGCGGAAAATGACAAAAACTTGGTCAAAATTGCTCAGAATGAAATGAAATTTGAACTGTAACCTATTTAAAATATCTAGAATAAAATACGAAAGAAAAACTAGAGAAATATATCACATATTTCTAATCATCCTGAGGTGGGGCAAATAGGACTGTGACAGTTTGGGAAGCGCCCGGGGGCAGGACGCCCACCGTTTGAGACACTATTTCAGCACCAATCCACTTGGGATAGGTCCAAAACTCCTTATGGGGTGTTGTCGACAATTTTTGTGGATTTTTGTGGTCAAAAATTGGGTTTTGGGTCCGGATTTGTGTTTCCAATACTCACCCAATAACCTCCCTTTTGAATGAGAGATTAAGGATGTGAAAGCACAAATCGCAAGTAGGTATGTAAATTGGCAGCACTTCGTTGCTCAAATGATCCTTCTATGTATATGTTTTGGGTGGGAAAACTCCCCAATTTATAGACCTTAGGGTATCCTTGTTTAAATTGCGCATGCGAGGGCGCCACTTGAGTTAACTGTCCTATTTTCAAAAAAAAAGCTAGTTCCCTGATTTAGAATCTCCTTGCATGAGGTCTCTAAAATAAAGACATGCATGACTGAAGTCTCTCTTCTTGAATAAAAGATATTCCTCATAATTGCATGGCCTGAAGCCTCAGTTAATTTGCAGAGTTGTCGAGGTTTGACTTTTTTTTCCAGTCAAACTTACTATTCACCCCACCCTGGAGCGATTGCGTAATCGTCCCGGGGTGGGACGATTACCAGTCTGAATTCGTCCCTAGGTGGGACGAGTAGAGAAAAAGGTGTCAAAAAGGTGTAAAATTGACCTCTGACCTTCCAAAATGCTTTTGGGAGTGGTTAGGACCACTGTTTAACCTCTGGGGGCTGCCCTGGGGGCTGTGTGTGTCAATGCGATCAGCACTTGTTGTCACATAATCGGATTGGTGCTATTTTGGTGTCTACAGATGCCCCTTTTTAGGAAGTGTTGTGCAAGGCACAACACCGAGCAAAAATAGATAACCAAAGCACTAATTATTAGGGTTTATCAGTAACCTAACCAACTCTTGATGCCCCAAGTATGGAAAGGGCACGCATTCTAGAATCCTTGCTTCTGACGAGCTAAGGAACTTAATTCATGTGTTAAGCTTTTTCGGTGAGGTGTTACTTGAGCTTGGACATTGATCAGTCATGAATAGGCAAAGGGCACAACCTTTTGTTTGTGGGAACCTTGAGTTCATGATTCACGAATACCAAGTGTTTGATTAGCTTGTGATTGTTGCTTGTTTGTTGCCCCAAGCAGGAGCGTGATTGTATTTTTCAATGATCCTTTGAATACGTGTCATTTCCTTGATTGGGTATATTTTTGTTGATTGGTGACTAAGTGTGACTACCCCCTCAAGCGACGAATCGATGAGGGAATGATCGACATGAGAAAAGTGATGAGTCACTTGACCCAAGATGACTTAGGTAAGGGTGCCTTCATATGTTTATCTTTGAATACTCAAGCAGTTTTCGAACATTCTGACCTATTTTTGGTGGATGTGAACCCTTTTTGCGACGCCATTTAGGGATGAAATTCTTGACAATCCATCATCCCATGGAGTGGTCTGGCTATGGTAGCCTTATTAGGGAGTAGGATAGTGAGGATTTGTGACCTCGACATCTGTTTTGCATGCCTAGAATGTCAAGTGCAGACACACTCTCATTGGATAGTTTTATTGCTCTTTTTGGTGCATTTTTGTGCAGTTTTTGCTTTGTTTGAAATTTTTGATGATTTTATATAGACAGATGACTGTCTTTGTGTTTATACATTGTTATTTAGGATGATGTATGCATGTGGTATGATGAATGCGATGTGTCTAATTATATGATGTATGCATATGGAATGAATGAAATGAGTTGTTGATAACTTGTCGATGGCACCATAGACTGTACAAGATTGACTGGATTGTTGTACTTATGAGATGGCTTTGTGGAATGACTTTGCATGTGAGAACTTGTTTTTGTATTTTTCATATTTTTTGATGGTGTTGTACGAAATGAAATGTACCAGTTGTTGTAAAATATATTTAAGCTTTTCTGAGATTTAGATATTTTAACTAACTATCCAAAACTATACGTTTATCTCGCAAGACTTGTGAGCAAGATATAAATATGAATTGAGTTTAACCAAGTTATTTCACATCCCTGTGTGTGCAATTGAGTTTGTTTATGTGGTATTTGTCTAGATATCGCCAGTTCCAGATAGGCTATCAACCAAACCTGTACTGAGGATCACCTAATTAGCTCCACTAACTCTGTTGTTGTATTCAACAAGATTAATCCATGGGACAATCTAAGATACCATAATCTAGCTCATCCACATGCAAACATTGGTTTGCTCACATGCAAAGCTAATGTGACAGACATATCGTCATGCGGGTAGGATACCGCCATTGCCAGGTAGGTTGTCCACAAAACCTGTAATGAGGATCACCTAGATGGTTTTCGAATACTAAGAATTCCAGGGATTCAAGTTTGGGCTTTTTGTTGGCTCAACGGTTTAGGATATTTGCTCATATACAAAGTGATGAAAATCACTATTTATTTTGTGCTTTTTGTTTTTCTTTTGGAGCAAGGATGTTAAATAGTAGTGATAACTACTGTTATCTGATTTGGCATGTGGAGCTTTGTAAAATTGATCTTGTAGATTGTTTGTTGGCTTATGAATGACCTTGATCCTTTTGGCCTTGGGGATGACTACCCATCCTTGGTAGGGATGTGTAGTATGAATCCTTATGACTTTGGGAACCAAGGGGATTATGGAGATTGATGAAGGAAAGGCATTAATCCTTTAGGCCTTGGGGATGACTACCCATCCTTGGCAGGGACAGGTAGTATGAATCCTTACGAATTTGGAGACCAAAGGTGAGTGGATATGGTTGTGATGATGGCTTGTAAGAATTTGGTTTTTGAATGGTCATTGATCCTTTTAGGCCTTGGGGATGACTACCCATCCTTGGCAGGGACGTGTAGTACAAATCCTTACAATCGTGGGGACCAATAGTGATTGGGATTTGTGGTAGTGGTGAAAACAATTGTTGATTAGGGGGAATCAATGGGGAAGAGCTTGTCCTGTTGTTAATTATCAGCACTCTTGAACCATTCGCATAGGGGGATGAATAGGCTAATCGTTCACCTATGGTACCCTAGACTGCTTTGTAGGTGTCTCTTGCATTCACACAACTTAGGAATTATTTGATGTGTTGTAATTTGTGTTGGGATGCTACGTAACAAGGCATGATCCAAGTAAAACTTTCCCTTGTAAAATCTGTTTAACTTTGTATAGTTTATGGTTAGAAATTTAAAGATAGCTAAATGACGAAAACCCTAGACGCATTAGGAAACAATGGACGATGCTAAACATTGCGATGGTGTAATGCTGGATGCATGCGTTTGTAAAAATAGAGTTGATGTGAAAAATGATGGAGTTGCCAAGTAATGACGGTCTATGGTGCTTTTGACTTGTATGACCTAGCAAATATACAATGTATGGATGCGATGCCTAATGCAACCTATATTTTTGTATTTTGATTTTTATGAGTATGCATGGAATTGAAATGCAATTTTTTTTTTTGTTATTTTTGAGTGATTTTATTGTTTTTTTTGTTTTTGAATATTTATTTTTGACCAAGTGGTTATGGGCACCCTTGGAGCTTTTGTATTGACCAAAGGGTTTATGGACACCTTTGGGTCATTTGGTTTGACCAAAGGGTTTATGGATACCTTTGGGGCGTTTTTGGGTTGACCAAGTGATTGTGGAAATCCTTGGAGCTTTTGGTTTTGACCAAAGGGTTGATGGACACCTTTGGGGCATTTTGGGTTGACCAAGTGATTCTGGGAATCCTTGGAGCTTTTGGGTTGACCAAGAGATTACAAAAATTATTGGAGCTTTTTAGGTTGACTAAGAGATTACAGAAATCCTTGGAGCTTTTTAGGTTGACCAAGAGATTACAAAAATCCTTGGAGCTTTTGGGTTGACCAAAGGGTTTATGGACCCCTTTGGGGCATTTTGGGGTTGACCAAGCGATTGTAGGAATCCTTGGATCTTTTTGGTTAATGTAGTGAGCTTGCTCTTCAGGGGAGAGACTTACCCCCAGCTTGAGAATCTGTGGATTCATTGGATCTGAGTCGATGTCTATGTCAGTCATCTCCTCGATGGACATGTGGGATCTGTCCTCAAACTGGTGTGGATTTGGGATCAAGTGGATATCGTTCGCCAAATTTAGATCATCGTTGGGAACATCAGGTTCCTCTTCGGCATGGAAGACATCCTGAGTCTATCCTGGAGTGAAATGAAACATTCCTCCGCAAGGCCAGTACTCTGATGGGGATGGCGGTGTGTCAGTGCGATCCCAATCAATAGCATCTAGGTCTAGATACAATAATCGTGTCGGGTCGACTGGATCATGAATGGGGGAAATTAAATCAATGGAGATCATGTTGATGAAATGATTGTGGTCTCCATTATCACGGGTGTGATGACTCTAACATTCTGGATGTTATTTGTGTGCTGGATCTGGCTCTGTGGGAACTGGTACAAATGGATCGGCCCTATGTGCATATAAGAGGACAGGATCTACCCTAGGCATTGATGGTGCTATAGGGTCTCCAGGCGGAAGATGCTTTCTGTATACCTGGAGTGGTGGGTGCAGTAATTGCTATAACTGTGCTAGGTTGAGGTGCCACCGATGCCTTGGCCCTATGTGTATTTGTTCAAACATGTCATCTATGTCCAAGGGATATTGCTATTGTCGCATATGGTTGAGATAGGCCATCTCAGTTGCATCTTCGTAATCACTATCAGAGATCCAAAGGCCTTCGTTGGCACCAACAATTGCCTATGACATGTGAGTCTCATTGCAAAAATCCTTGGAGATTTTGGTTTGAACCAAGGGTATATAGATACATTTGGGGCATTTTGGGTTGACCAAAGGGTTTATGGACACCTTTGGGCATTTTGGGTTGACCAAGCAATTCTGGGAATCCCTGGAGCTTTTGGGTTGACCAAGAGATTACAAAAATCCTTGGAGCTTTTTAGGTTGACCAAGAGATTACGGAAATCCTTGGAGCTTTTTAGGTTGACCAAGAGATTACGGAAATCCTTGGAGCTTTTTAGGGTGACCAAGAGATTACGAAAATCCTTGGAGCTTTTTAGGATGACCAAGAGATTATGAAAATCCTTGGAGCTTTTTAGGTTGACCAAGAGATTACGAAAATCTTTGGAGCTTTTGGGTTTACCAAAGGGTTTATGGACCCCTTTGGGGCATTTTGGGGTTGACCAAGCGATTGTGGGAATCCTTGGAGATTTTTGGTTAATGTAGTCAGCTTGCTCTTTGGGGGATATAAGTACCCCCATCTGGATAATTTGTGGATTCATTGGATCCGAGCTGATGTCTACATTAGTCGTCTCCTCGACTGACATGTGGGATCCGTCCTCCAACTGGTGTGGAGTTGGGATCAGGTGTGTTGTGGCTGATCCACAACACACCCCAAAATTGGGGACCCACCTTTTTTGCATGCTTTCAAAGAAGATCTTAGTGACCCAGATGCTAAAAATAAAAAAAAAGGCAAAAATGCACAAGTATAGAAAGTGTCGCGAAATCGTGACATGTCGCGAAATCGCGACCTGTCGCGCCATCGCTGTCGAAAAACAGAAAGGTGTCACGAAATCGTGACATGTTGCAAAATCGCGGCCGAAATGAAAAGGTGTCACGAAATCGTGACAAGTTGCTCCGTCGCTGCCAGAAAATGAAAAGTGTCGCGATATCGCGACATGTCGCAAAATCGTGGTCAACGCAGTCAACGGCAGCAGGTGGGCGAAACCATCGCGAAATCGTGACATGTTTGATTTTCGCGGCCCAGAGAGGAGAGAGAAAGACGAAGCAGAAAAGTGTCACGATATCGCGACATGTCGCAAAATCGTGGGTCAAACCAGTCAAACAGGACGAAGCCAAAAAATGTCGCGATATCGCGACAGAAAGCAGCGGATGAGCACGAAGAGGGAAAAGTGGTAGCGATTTCATGACAGAAAGTGGCAAAGAGGTCCAAAGTAAAAAAACATCACGATATCGTGACAGAAGCGAGCCCAGTTGTATGAAACAGAAAGGCGTAGCGATATCGCGACGCGTCGCAAAATCACGGGTCAAACTAGTCAAACGAAACAAATCGAAAAAATATCGCGATATCGTGATAGATTGCAGCGAAGGAGCAAGAAGCGAGAAGCGTAGCGATTTCGCTACAGGTTGCGGCCGAGAATGTACGAAAGCAAAAATGGTCGTGAAATCATGACAGAAACGAGTGAAAGGGTCCGAAAGTGGAAGGCGTCGCGAAATCGCGACAAGTTGCAGCAAAGCAGTACGGAACGAAAAAGCGTCGCGATTTCACGACGAAAAGCTGGCCGATGGTACGAAGCAAGAAAACGTCGCGAAATCACGACAGAAAGCAACGAAAGAGGCACGAAGTGAAAAACATCACGATATCACGACAACATGCAGCGAAGGTGCCCGAAGTGAGAAAGTGTCATGATTTCACGACAGGAAAGCAGCGAGGGCGTACGGAGGAGAAAAGCGTCGCGATTTTGCGACATGTCGTGAAATCGTGACATGTCACGTTTTCGCTGGGCGCGATGGCGAGAAAGGCTGCTGGTAGGAAAATTTCGTGTTTTCATGGCCAGGAAGGCGGACAAGGCTGCATGCTATTTTTTGGTCATGATTTTCAAGGAACCATTACAGAACGTGCAAAAAAGTGCGGGACACGTGGCGTACAGGCTGTAGAAGCGTTACAGAGAAGATCAAACGTCTTAATGTCAAGCATAAAGCCAAAATACATGCAGTCAAAGAAAGGTGAAGTGAGCAGCCACTGGAATATGAAATGAACCGTCGTGGAAGGGGAATCAATTCAACAACCAGTATAAATGCAGATGCATAGATTGGCACAAGGGGGGGAAACCGCTGGAGCAGAGTTGTAGTGCTAGAGGCCAGAGGGCCATTCTGGGCCTGCTTGGGGCTGTTTTCTGCCTTTTGCTAGTTTTGAGAAAACCAGAGATGCTGCCATTGTAACTTGACATATTATTAATGCAGAGTATTCAAAAATTTGCATCTTGTTGGCAAGAAAGAAGGAGATCTTTTGTGCATGCTAATGGATTTAATGTTTATTCTTTTGTTTTCAGATTTTAGATTTATAGATAATGTTAAATGCCACTTTTGTGGGTTGCATTAGGCGAATGTTTGAAATCTGAATTTTTATTTCAAACCCTAGGAATCAGCACTTAGCTTATCGGGATTGTGCATGTTTGCAGGTCCAATAAGTTAGGTTGCATGCATGGAAACCTCACAGCTTCGATTTTGCCAGGACGGGATAGCATCAGACTGGATGCAATTTTTAATTTCTTTTCTTTACATTTTATTTTCTTTTGCTGTATTTTATTTTTCAGAAACTCCAATTTTATTTTCAAGCATTAAAATAAAATTTAAAAATTAAAAAACTTCAAAACCCAAAAATAATTCCATTCATGTTATGGCATTTCATTAAATTTTATTTTGAAGTTACAGCGCATGGTCATTTAAGGATCAAATCACATTTACTTTATTAGGGTTCAAGGAACAATCATTAAATTTCACAGTAAAATAAACCACAGTGCCCCTTGTTTTCAGTTACTTGCAACCACTAAGGTGTTCCTAGCATTTTAATTAAATATATTTTATACACAGATGCAAAATGCTAACATAATAGGAACCTTGGAGAAATTGTTTCTTTGCAAGCAGAGGATTTAGAACCCAAATCCTATCGGAGAGTGTGTTTTCACAATCGGGTGAAAATACCACTCAACAGATTGGCGCTAGAAGGAGGGCCTGAAAAGTTCGGTTTATTTTATCGTGATTTTAGATGCTACGGGTTTTTAATTATTTAAGAACTTTACATTGCTAAATATTTCAAGTCCATTTTATTAGCATCTTCGGCCTCTAACACCACTCAACGGATTGGTGCTAGGAGGGCCGTACGGGTTTATTTTTAGTGTAATATAATTTTAAATTTTTGTATGCATTAGTCCTCTAACATTCAGCAGATTGTAAAAAGGACGGTCTGAATTTATTTACTTGTTCTATTTTAAGCAATTCAGGTATGCTGTATATTTTTTTGATTGTTCATACAGAATTAAAGTGATTTGATTTAATTTTTCAAAATTTTGGTCTCATGCAATTACTTTTCATTTGATTTTAATGAATACATCTCTTAGTTGATGCTAACTTGATTTATGTTTTATATTGCAGGTTGAATATTCAACAGATTTGGTTCTAAAATTACATTTTAAGTTTCACTAATGGCAACACTTGAGGAACAAAGGGTATCCCTGAGAGCTGAAATAATATCTCTAAGAGAGAGAATGGTATTAATAATAGAGGATTATTATGAGGGTTTATCTTACATGTGATACCCTATCATATTCCTACAATGTTATTGGATTTTTTACGGTGTTTTAATCAAGAGGTGCCACTAGGATACTTGCAAAAACTGCATGTTTACAAGGATGCATTATGTAAATTCCAGATTTTCTATGAGGAGGTGGCTTGTAAGTTATTTGCATACATTTTGGATGATAGACCATTCTTTTGGTATAGCCAACTACCCATGGAGGTTAGGACTTCTTGGATACAACTAGAAGCAGCTTATCTTTATCATTTTGGTAATCAGGCTGACTTAGAAATATTGAAAAATCAGTTTACCTCCATATGTAAAGAGTCTAATGAATCCTTGAGTCAATTCAATGGAAGATTTCATGAATTGCACTCCCAAATGTGGGAAAATTTTAACACATTGGAAGAAGAAGCCATGGAAGTATACCTAGGAGCCATACACCCCACACTTGCTTTACTCATTGAGGAAAAACTGAGTGGTTTGTCCCTAGAGAGAATCCATGAGATCTTAGAAGAGATAGAACGACAAGGTCTTGAAGAAGAAAAGGCACAACATGTTCACATGAGAGATTGTTCTTTTGATGCCAACCTACACCAACCATCAAACATAGCACCCTCCACTCCAATGATATCTAAGGTAAATGATCAAGGGGATGAATTTGAATACCCAAATTTTATGACCACCTTGGATGTAGTCCACGAGGAGGTGCAAATTGCTAAGACAACATCCACTAGTGAGGATCATGTAGAGATACATGATTATCTAGATGAAGGGGTTCTAAATTCAACAATGTTTGATATATGTGAATGGATGGAACCCACCATAGAATTGAATGAAGTGGTTGAAAGTGAAATGGAAAGAAAATCAATAAATAAATTTGAAGATATGATAGAATTTCACCACTTGTTCTTGGAAGATACTATTGATGAAATGTGTAAAATTAAAGATCAAGAAATTCTTCACCCTCCAAATTATGATAATGAATCATGGGTTACTAATTTGGACAATGATAGCCTTATAAATTTGAATTCAAGAAATAACCCACTTTTGGAAATAATTGAACCATCTAAGGAAGGTGAAGATGAATTTGATGAGAAACACATTGATGAATTGGAAGATGTTGAAGAAGTAGTTGAACGCCACCACTTGATTTTGAAAGAGGATTATTATGATGCTTGGAAGAAGTGGGAAGACTTCACTCATTCCAAAACTACTAATGAAACTTTTGTGCCAATTGATATACAGGACAACATAATTGCCTACTCAAAGGAAGATATTACAACTCCTGTACAATTTGAGGATGTTTTGGAAGAGGGTTTCAAATCTCATCAAATTTTGGAAGATTATAACCATCTTATTGCCAAGGACAAAGAAGAAAAAGAATTTATGAATGAATCAAGAGATCATGTCACAAACATCATGGATTTTCATTCTATGGATTTGGATGACGATTTTTATAATGGTTGGGGAAGGTATGGTGATGCATTCTTTTCTCATATCCCTATAGATAAAACTCATATTTTACTTGATATGCAGGATGTTGAACCTTCTACATCATACGAAGATCTCATATTCACAAGATTTGAAAAGGGGACAAAGGATGCAAGTTTGCATGATGATTTGGAGGATTCAAATGAAGAGATACCATGGATAGTGAACAAAGAATTAGAACCAAATGATAAAGAGATTGATCAATTGGAAGCAACTCAAATAAGTGATCATCAAAGCAGATTACTTGACATACACTTTGACCAAGAGTGTTTGAGAATTGAAAATGATGACCATATTTTGAATTTAAATAATTTGAGTGATGAAATGTCATTAAAGGTAAATGAAAAACAAGGTATAATTTTTAATCACACCTTTAATAACATTGTTTCAATGAATGGAAAAGAAGTTGATGCACTTGAATTGTTAAACAAAATTCATCAACAATTATTAATTGGATCTAGGATAAAAACTTTTAATGATCCTAATTTAGTAAATATCCTAGATGCTTGTAAATTGTTACACAAATTTGATTGGCCTACAAATTTGGAAAATGATTTGGCTTTGAAGTTTGTAGAAATAGGCTCTTACTTACAAAATTGCATATTTGAAAAAGATAGCCTAATTCTAAATCAAGGAGGCAATTATGAAGTTCACATTTTAAAGAATAGACAAGATAAAATTGAAAATCATTTATTGTCTAATCATGTTAGTAATTTGATGCTCACCTATGGGAGTATTATTGGAACTAAATCAAATTGGTATGGTGAGCATGGCAAGTGGAAATTTGCTGCATTGTTTGGTTTTGTCTTGTTTTTGTTGGTCTCCCACAACACTTGGCATGCTTATCATGTCATATTTTTGTTGAAATGTTCTAATCATGTGTGGGATCCAGGAAAGTGATAAGCTAAGCTTTGCATCATCTTGTATTATAGTGTACATTTGTATATAAATTTTGGTTTTTGGTTTTTGGTTTGTGTTTTCAAATTTTCATTTTTGGGATTGTAATTTGGTTTTGGATTGAACAAGTTTTAATTTAAAGTTGTGTGTTTATTTGACATGTTTTTTTTGTCTAAAATAAAAAATAAAAATAAAAAATAAATAATGATGAAAAAGTTGCCTTGAGATGTTAACTTATGTTCTAGATCGGGAGAATATGAAACATTGGAATTGTCTTGTAAAAGCTCCACAAGTAACACAAACAGTTTAATAATATCGTTTGAAACTTGTGATGCATGAAGTAGTCAGTTTTATATAGCAATATTTCATCTGCAATTCAAAAGACAATGCATTCATATTACATCTCACTTTGCACATACATGCCATCGTAGTTGCAAGTGCATTTCAAATGCAAATCATTAAAGTGTGTCAAATCCTCTTAAGGTTATGCTATCACATAAATAAGAAGAGAATCCTAAGGTTGGAAACTGAGTCTTGAGATATCTAGAACCAAGCACGTCTCATACATTAAAAAGGATCTTGAGTAAAATGATCAAAACCTAACTTGGAAGAAAAGGGTTGGGCGAAAGAAGTATTTCATGTCTATCCTATTTATGCAGCATGATCCTTAAACAGTGGTTTTGACCACTTCCATTAAGCTTAAAGCCTAAAATCAGAGTAGTAAGGATAGGGCTAAATCCTCATCGAACTTAGGTTGAGGATCCAATTCCCCAAAGCTTTGATTTGACCTACATGGAGTAGTAAGGATAGGGTTAAATTCTCATCTCGCTTAGGTTGAGAATCTGATTCCCCAAAGCTCCTATGTCTCATTTCATGATAAATCTTGGATTGGAAGGATCGTACTATTTGTCCTCTGCAAAGGATGGGTAGTCATCCCCAAGGTCTAAGCAATAAAATTAATATTTTCCATTTACATCTAAAGTTTGGATTGGAAGGATCGTACTACATGTCCCTAGCAAGGATGGGTAGTCATCCCTAAGGTCCAAGAAGTAAAAAAATAAATTTTTCCCATCTCATATTTATATTGGATTGGAAGGATCGTACTACTTGTCCTCTGCAAAGGATGGGTAGTCATCCCCAAGATCCAAAGAAATGAAGATAAGTTTTGGATTGTGGGGTTAGATATACCCATGCATGGCATCATGTCTTGTCTAAAAAACAAGACCACCGATTGTCCAAAGGGTTAGACTAGCATGACCATTTCTTCCATAATTGGTTAAATTATTTTGCTCAAAGTGAGGTAATGAATTCTAAATCAGAATAGTAAGGATAGGGTTAAACTCCCATCTCGATTAGGTTGGGAGTCTGATTCCCCAAAGTTCTGATTTCACATCCACTTGCACATGGGTTCAAGATAGTAGGGACTCATAACCAACTTTGGGATATAATAAGCAATTCATTATACATATAGTTGATCCTAAGAGGGTTTGATAATCTTGAATGTTTGTGTATGATACTAGAAGAAAGACTATGCATCTTATAAAAGCAAAATCTTTAAGCATAGTTATCAGGCCACACAAATCATTCACAATCTCATATATGCATTCATGTAAAACTGACAATGGAATGTTGATCAATTTCAAACGATAGGGAATGAAAACACATTGCACACACCGAGCTAATACTTGATGATTCTGATGATTCATGTACTTCTGATCTTTGGGCATTTGTTATATTGCTTATGTGCTAATGCATGTTTTTGAGTTTATATATGTTTCCAAGTTGGGTTCTCACCAAATGCTCAGGAGCATTTGACAGCAGAGTCACCATTTGTTGTGGCTGATCCACAACACACCCCAAAATTGGGGACCCACCTTTTTTGCATGCTTTCAAAGAAGATCTCAGTGACCCAGATGCTAAAAATCAAGAAAAAGGCAAAAATGCACAAGTATAGGAAGTGTCGCGAAATCGCGACCTATCGCGCCATCACTGTCGAAAAACAGAAAGGTGTCGCGAAATCGTGACATGTTGCAAAATCGCGGCCGAAATGAAAAGGTGTCACGAAATCACGACAAGTTGCTCCGTCGCTGCCAAAAAATGAAAAGTGTCGCGATATCGCGACATGTCGCAAAATCGCGGTCAACGCAGTCAACGGCAGCAGGTGGGCGAAACCGTCGTGAAATCGCGACGTGTTTGATTTTCGTGGCCCAGAGAGGAGAGAGAAAGACGAAGCAGAAAAGTGTCGCGATATCGCGACATGTCGCAAAATCGTGGGTCAAACCAGTCAAACAGGACGAAGCCGAAAAACGTCGCGATATCGCGACAAAAGCAGTGGATGAGCACGAAGAGGGAAAAGTGGTAGCGATTTCGCGACAGAAAGCGGCAAAGAGGTCCAAAGTAAAAAAACGTCGTGATATCGTGACAGAAACGAGCCATTGTACAAATAGAAAGCGTAGCGAAATCACGAGAAATCACAAAGGGCAAGAAGAGAAAATGGTCACGAAATCGCGACAGCATGCAGCGAAGGAGCAAGAAGCGAGAAGCGTAGCGATTTCGCTATAGGTTGTGGCCGAGAATGTACGGAAGCAAAAATGGTCGCGAAATCATGACAGAAATGAGTGAAAGGGTCCGAAAGTGGAAGGCGTCGCGAAATCGCGACAAGTTGCAGTAAACCAGTACGAAACAAAAAAGCATCGCGATTTCGTGACGGAAATCTGGCCGATGGTACGAAGCAAGAAAACGTCGCGAAATCGTGACAGAAAGCAACGAAAGAGGCATGAAGTGAAAAACGTCACGATATCGTGATAGCATGCAGCGAAGGTGCCCGAAGTGAGAAAGTGTCACGATTTCACGATAGGAAAGCAACAAGGGCGTACGAAGGAGAAAAGCGTCGCGATTTCGTGACATGTCACGAAATCGTGACATGTCGCGTTTTCGCGGCCAGGAAGGCGGACAAGGCTGCATGCTATTTTTTGGTCATGATTTTCAAGGAACCATTACAGAACGTGCAAAAAAGTGTGGGACACGTGGCGTACAGGCTGCAGAAGCGTTACAGAGAAGATCAAATGTCTTAATGTCAAGCATAAAGCCAAAATACATGCAGTCAAAGAAAGGTGAAGCGAGCAGCCACTGGAATATGAAATGAACCATCGTGGAAGGGGAATCAATTCAACAGCTAGTATAAATGCATATGCACAGATTGGCACAAGGGGGGAAACCGCTGGAGCAGAGTTGCAGTGCTAGAGGCCAGAGGGCCATTCTGGGCCTGCTTGGGGCTGTTTTCTGCCTTTTGTTGGTTTTGAGAAAACCAGAGATGCTGCCATTGTAACTTGACATATTATTAATGCAGAGTATTCAAAAATTTGCATCTTGTTGGCAAGAAAGAAGGAGATCTTCTGTGCATGCTAATGGATTTAATGTTTATTCTTTTGTTTTCAGATTTTAGATTTATAGATAATGTTAAATGCCACTTTTGTGGGTTGCATTAGGCGAATGTTTGAAATCTGAATTTTTATTTCAAACCCTAGGAATCAGCACTTAGCTTATCGGGATTGTGCATGTTTGCAGGTCCAGTAAGTTAGGTTGCATGCATGGAAACCTCACAACTTCGATTTTGCCAGGACGGGATAGCATCAGACTGGATGCAATTTTTAATTTCTTTTCTTTACATTTTATTTTCTTTTGCTGTATTTTATTTTTTAGAAACTCCAATTTTATTTTCAAGCATTAAAATAAAATTTAAAAATTAAAAAACTTCAAAACCCAAAAATAATTCCATTCATGTTATGGCATTTCATTAAATTTTATTTTGAAGTTACAGCATGGTCATTTAAGGATCAAATCACATTTACTTTATTAGGGTTCAAGGAACAATCATTAAATTTCACAGTAAAATAAACCACAGTGCCCCTTGTTTTCAGTTACTTGCAACCACTAAGGTGTTCCTAGCATTTTAATTAAATATCTTTTATACGCAGATGCAAAATGCTCACATAACAGGAACCTTGGAGAAATTGTTTCTTTGCAAGCAGAGGATTTAGAACCCAAATCCTATCGGAGAGTGTGTTTTCACAATCGGGTGAAAATACCACTCAACAAGGTGGATATAGTTTGCTGAATTAAGATCATCGTTAGGAACGTCAGGTTCCTCTTCAGCATGGAAGACATCCTGAGTCTACCCTGGAGTGAAATGAAACATCCCAACGCAAGGCCAGTACTCTAATGGGGATGGTGGTGTGGCAGCGCGATCCCAATCTATAGCCTCTATGTCTAGATGCAATGACCGTGTTGGGTCGGCTGGATTATGGATGAGGGCGATTAAATCAATGGAGATCAGGTTGATGAAATGATTGTGGTCTCCATTACCACAAGTGTGGCTGCTCGGACATCCTAGATGATCTTTGTGCTCCGGATCTGGCTCTATGGGCACTGGCATGAATGGATCAACCCTATGTGTAGATAATAGGATAGGATCTACCCTAGGCACTGATGATGCTATAGGGTCTCCAGGTGGAAGATGTTCTCTGTATACCTGGAGTGGCGAGTGTAGTAATTGCTATAACTGCACTTGGTTGAGGTGCCACCTATGTATGGGCCCTATGTGTAAGTGTTCAAAAATATCATTGATGTCCAAGGGATATTGCTACTGTCGCATCTAATTTTCTTGAGTGGGCATATCCTCCAGTGGAACATCCAAAGGAAACATGGTCAAGAAGCTTTCTTGAGAATCATCCATGGGATGCATATTCGACTCAAGAGGATCCCAAGGTGTTTCTTCGTACTCCAACTCATCTTCAGAAGACCCTTCTTAGTCTTGTCCATACCCTTCATGGGGGTGAGTCCTTGAATTGTCTCCCTGTTCGACCGAAGGGAAAGGGTTGTTAAGGTCAACAAGGTTGTTTGTTTGTAAGGGGAAATAATTCCCCAATGTGTAAGTTGTGTTTGCATTGGCATATGGATCTAATGCCAACCCATCCTTGTTGCCTATCCCTAGGCCTTGCATGTTTTTGACCAATATGTCAAGGGGCAAAGGGTGATTAAAACCTACTCCTGACTTGTCATAAGACATTTGATATCTTGGTTGGCACAAAACATGCACTCCTTGTTCATACCTGCCCAACCCATATCCATGCCAATTGCATTGGCTAAGATATCTCAATGCGAAGTCTGGGTTAGACAGATAATTGACATCCTCAACAAAGGGCTCTTCATATTCCTCTTCTTGTAGGGAAGGTTCAACGCCATTATCTAGGCCCCCATAAATAAAGTTTATCTGATTAGGTGGGTAGCCTAAAGGAACCACAGAGCCTATGGGGAGTCGAGGTCTCCCCATGTCTTGCATGGACTCAAGTGTGGGTGTTGCTACAACATTGCGCACTATATACTCCCCCATGCCCATGTTGGACATCTCAACGATGATCGTTGGTGATTGAGAGGGGGTGAATGGGAGTTCTCCCTGAGTCCACTCCATGTGGGGTGAACTAGGCATCTCGACTTCCATTCTGCTAGGCATCTCTTCTGTCGAGATGGTTGAGACTAAGGGTGGTTCCTCTTCCAGGGGTTTCTTTCCCTTGTCCTTTGGTGTGGCCACCGTAGGTGGCATCATTGTTGAAGGACCATATGAGGAAGATGGACCTAACTAGGAATTTTATTGCCTTGGTAATGGAGATTCCTGCGTAATCGAACCCCTTTTAGATGGATTTAACTAAAAATCCAAATGCGTTGATGAAAGGGTCCACTACGGCATTAGTTGCACTGAATTGTAGTATTTGAAAGGCTCTAAATATGCAAGGACTACATGTACCTATCCTTCAAATGTATACTTCAAGCATTGATGAGCAATTGAAGGGACACACTTCATGTCCCGGATCCAAGGTCGCCCCAACAAGATATTGTAAGCCATCTCACCTTCTAATATGTGGCACAATGTATGAATGGTCTTTTGTCCCACTTTTATGGGTAGGACAATTGTGCCAACTGTTGAGCATATCACATCATTGAATGCGCGAAGAGTATAAGTGGAAGGTACAATGTGAGAGGATGACAACTTCAAATGTTTTAATGCGATGGTTGTAATAATGTTATTGGACGAACCAGTGTCTACCAACTCCCGCTTATATGGAATTCTGTTGACCTGTGCAATAACGTGCAGGGGTGGATCCACCACATCACCAGCCATCGATTTTAATTCATCTTCTCTAAACGTGATGACTGGTTCCATACATTGTTTCATATGGCACACAAAGTTGTTGAAAGAATTTGCTTCATGGGGGTGCAGCTCAATTGCCTTTAATATCTCCATAAGAGCCTCCCAATGGGGCATTGATTGTTGAATAAGCTCATATATGGAGAGCCTAGCCAACATGGTCCTTAGACTTTGAGTAAGTCTAGTTCAAATTATGGCCACTGGTCTAGGCAGGGGAAGTTGTGTAGGGTTTGATTGAGGTTGTGACATTGATGGAACTTCTCTTGTGGCTGTCGTAGGGCAGCTCCTAGGTATCTCTTGTTCCTTGTCACTATGCTTATCATCCCTACATACCCCTCCATGGGGCAATTTTGTTGCACCTCATTGACATGAAGGGGTTTTGCTTGTGCATCATGTGTGGGCAAAGGGTCTCTAAAAACGCCCATTTGTTGGTTGTTGGGTGCTATGGGGTTATCCACTACTAATGTATTATTGTCAATGAGGTCTTGCACCAAACCTTTGAACTTCCAACGGGTGTTAAGGTCATGTCCCTTTCATCTATGGAACCTACAGTACAAATCCTCTCTGTACCCCTTAGGCTTTTGCATATTAGGATCTATCGTTTGAATCTTTGAAAGATTAATCAAGTTTGTCGCTGACAAACGGTCAAACAAGGAGTCCCTGGACTCTGTGTATGGTGTAAATTGTCGCCTAGGGTGACGCTGCTAATTTTGTTCTTGTTTTTGGTTTTCTCTATCATAGTTGTTAGGAGGCACTGCCTGATAGTTAGCCTTTGGAGGCTATGTTGCTTGGGCAGGCTTAGGGGCATTGATAGCAACTTGATTGACCACGACGGGTTTCTGTTGCGTAGTCCCTGTTTTAGTGCTCTTATTCCATTCTTTTTTCTTAGGCTTGGTAATTTCGCAATCCTGTATCTTGATCTCTTCGATGATTCTAGATTGCGCTAGATATTCTTCTAAAGTGGCATATTGTTGCAGCTGCAATAGCACAGAGATAGATCACAAACAACTCTTTACGAACATTTGAGTTAGGTCAAACATAGGAGGGAGGTAGGGTAGCTTTGAAAGCAATGTCCTCCCCTCCATCGGTTCCCATATGCCACCATATATTCCTCCTCATACTGCTTGAGGCTAGCTAGATCGCTTAGTGACGCATTTTTCTTTGTGTTAAAGGTGAAACATTCTAGGAACACGTCCACTAGCTGATCCAAGTTACAGATGCTGTGCTTTGGTAATTGAGTAAACCAATCCGAGGCAGGGCCTACGAATGTGGTTATAAATGTTCTTAATAGCAAAGCATCGTTGTCCTAAATACCGAAGCATTGGATTAGGAATCGAGTCACATGTTCTTGAGCATCTTCCTCCCCTCTAAAGAGTGCCAACTGAGGCAATTTAAAGTGTTTGGGGTATGGAGGTGCCGACACTGACGGATGCACAGGATGACTACAGAGTTGGCGTAAAGTAGGCTTTTGGGGCCCAGAAGTCTTGAGCTCCATAGTCTCTAAGCGCTCTAACAACGCTTTATATGTATCAGAGGACTTGATCTCCTCATCCTTGGTTTGCTCCCGTTGTGGGTTGCAGGGAATTTGAGGCCTTTGGAGGGGTATCTGGGTAGCGCCCCTTTTGCCTTGATAGGGCGTTTCAGTCCATTCTTCTTCTTGTTCATAATCCTCATAAGCTTCTTGAGGAGTGTCTGGCCTAGGCCTATAAACATTGATAGGTGCCCATAGAGGGTGCCCATCATAATTTTTGGGAGTGGCCTCCCGATCAGGTCTAGGAGGTCTTAGAGGCAGTGCTTGATGAGGTCGTGGAGACCTGTCTCTCACTAAGGGGTTGTGCCTCTCATACATTTCAGATTTATGTGTGCGAGGTGTTGGGACCTTCTCAGGCACATTGTTGTGAAGCAATTCAGTTGTCTGACGTTGAATGTGCTCTTGGTTAAGGTGACACAAATGTTCTAATTGTTGTTGGTCTTGCCTGAGCCGTGTGATTTGCGCTTGGCGGGCAACTAGTTTGGAAAATGCCAAGTCAATTTGTTTCGTCGTCTCTTGTTTAGGAGGCCTAGATGCCTTTCCTACATGTCTTTCTTGGTCATGGTGATCTGAGACCCCTATGCGCTGCTTCCCTCTGTCAAGGTTAGCGAAATTCACTTAAGGCTCCGGCCTCAATGAATGATCCTGATACATAGCGGGTGCGGACGTGCATCGTTCCCGCACTGTGTATCACTCTTGAGGAACATAATGGCCTTCCTCACACTCTCTATTATATACATAAAAGGTGCAGGCAGAATTGTCTTGCCCTGTCTGTAGTGCTTGATACTATGGATATGGTCTAGTGTTTTTGACAGTAATCAGGGGTAAATTAGGAGTAAAAAAATCATATGGTTCCTCCTTGTGGACCCTATGTTGTTCAAGCACTTCATCACTAGGCCACCCATAACGAGTTTCCAATGGGGGCCTCCTATCTAGGTTGAGTGCTACATGTAATTTTTCCTCTTGAAAGGATCTTTGTTGAGTGGGGGTACCCCTCAAGGAGGTGTCTCTATGTTGAGTGGGTGTGCCCCTCAAGGGGGTGCCTCTATAGTCTTGTTCTATAACGACATGGTGTGGACTAACTTGTGTATCCTGCTGCCAAGGCAGGATGACCAAGTCCTCAAGACTATATCGGAGGTGACTTGTCCCCCTTGGTGCACTCTCTATAGCTTCTGCCCATGATCGGGCTCGGCTACGGGTGTACACCATGATGATGCTTACTAAAGATGCGTAGATTCTTTTTTTTTTTTTTATGATTTTTTTGATACACTAAATAGAAAATAGCATACACACACAAGCAATGATTATCTCTTTTAAAGATTAAAAGTGTGCCCTAGATCTGGATTAGTGTGTTTTGTTGTTTTTTTTTTAAAGCTTTTTGTGAAAACCATTTAAATGCAGTTATGAAGGCTCTTATGACTCCCAAAATGGTTGCCCCTTCAATATTCCATTGCCAAACCGATATACCAACCTCTCTATATACCCACCATTATGTGAGGGAGACTATAGGTATGTGAGAGCAGATGATATGTGGAACATAGGCGGTACGGAAGGGGAATCACTCTATTTATGACACCTACCATAGAAGACTTATCCTTGCGCTGGGAATCACCCCAAGCTACACTTGGTCAGATTTCATCAGGATTTACGTCTAGCAACAGTCGCGATCAAGGTTATGGATGCAATATATCAAGCCAAGGTGATGATGAAATCCACTGTTGGTCTTGCTCAAGGGTTGGGGTTTTACGACCAACTCCTTGTGTTTAAAATACCACGTGGTGTGTGGGGTTATTTTTTTTTTAAGTTGCAAAATTGAAACAAGCAAGCATTTAAAATCTCCTATGCAAGCAAAAATTAGAGAACAGAAAATAAAAAATAGAAAATTGACAAAGGGTGTTTAAAACCCCTACCTCTTCTCTGCCTAAATCAGATGTCTCTGAATTTCTACCTGAAACAGTCTAGCGTTTGAAAACTTGGTACCTGTAAGCAACAAAAAAAGTAACTTTACTCAGAATTTTAATATTAAAAATCAAGGGACACAGGTCCCACCGTGATCGCCATTGAAAGCACGAGGATACGGAAACAAAAAGAAAAGTGCCAAAATAGATGCTTTTAAAACCCAACTTAATGCTTATAGCCTATGTATTGCAAAGTGCATAAAATAAAGAGCATAGACGAATTGACACAAGATAAAAGCAATATAAAATACAGCCCTTTTTATTGATATGCTTTTCAGAAATGTGTTACAATATGTATCCTTCCTTTTTAGGGGATAGGAGCGTCAAATAAGTTTCTTATCGCATCTATAAACAACAATCCTTCTTCCGCGTGCCCACATGTAATATGGGTGGACCAAAATGTCACCATCACTTATGTGTATGATTTTTCACTCCTTCCTGCTCTTTTGATGTCAAAAAACTACATTAAAAAAAAACAGAAAATATTAATAGCACCTGCGGGCAGAATAAAACATGTATTTCCCAAGGCCTAATGTCAGTATATGCATGAAAATATTAAAAATATGATCAAATGACCTCAGATCGACCTGAAATTTTAACATAAGCATAAATATGTTATCAGGAATCCTTTGCAAAAATAAAAGTCCAGAAAATCCTCACAGATTTGTATTCGCTCCAGGGTGGGACGAATAGACCTACAATAACCTGTCAGAAAGCACCCTATTCAATGTATTGTCTCGGAAGCTCAAAATGACCTGAAAAATTGGGGTTAGCTAATTGGGGGTGTTTTGGGAAGACCCAGAAGGTCATATTTCTCCAATTTTACCTCTATCACCCATATTTTTCTGGTGTCGTTTGCAAGTTAGTAAAGGTAGGAAATGACAAAAACCTGGTCAAAATTGCTCAGAATGAAATGAAATTTGAACTGTAACCTATTTAACATATCTAGAATAAAATGCAAAATAAAAACCAGAGAAATCTATCACATATTTCTAATCATCCTGGGGTGGGGCGAATAGGACTATGACAGTTTGGGGAGCGCCCGAGGGCAGGACGCCCACCATTTGAGACACTATTTCAGCACCAATCCACTTGGGATGGGTCCAAAAATCCTTATGGGGTGTTGTCGATGAATTTTGTGGATTTTTGTGGTCAAAAATCAGGTTTTGGGTCCGGATTCGTGTTTCCAATACTCACCCAATAACCTCCCTTTTGAATGAGAGATTAAGGATGTGAAAGCACAAATCACAAGTAGGTATGTAAATTGGCAGCACTTCATTGCTCAAATGCTCCTTCTCTATATCTATTTTGGGTGGGAAAACTCCCCAATTTATAGACCTTAGGGTCTCCTTGTTTAAATTGCGCATGCGAGGGCGCCACTTGAGTTAACTGTCCTATTTTCAGAGAAAATCTAGTTCCCTGATTTAGAATCTCCTTGCATGAGGTCTCTAAAATAAATACATGCATGAATTAAGTCTCTCTTCTTGAATAAAAGCTATTCCTCACAATTACATGGCCTGAAGCCTTAGTTAATTGGCGAAGTTGCCGAGGTTTGACTTTTTTTTCCAGTCAAACCTTCTATTCACCCCACCCTGGAGTGATTGTGTAATCATCTCGGGGTGGGACGAATACCAGTCTGAATTCGTCCCTGGGTGGGACGAGTAGAGAAAAAGGTTCCAAAAAGGTGTAAAATTGACCTGTGACCTTCCAAAGTACTTTTGGGAGTGGTTAGGACCACTGTTTAACCTCTGGGACCTGCCCTGGGGGCTGTGTGTGTCAATGCGATCAACGCTTGTTGTCACATAATCGGATTGGTGTTGTTTTGGTGTCTATAGGAAGACTCTCTTCGGTAACAAGTACCAACTCTACAGGAAGTAAGTTATGTGCATGCAAAGGCCCTATATAGGCCACCTCAGCTTCATCCTCATATTGATCACTATTTGACGATTCACTGTTAGCATCATAACTTGATCCACTCATTTCAGAGTCGGACCCATCTCCATCATCATTGTATAGATCTCCTGACTTGATATTGCCTAAAACTATGGGGTTATGCCTATGTACACCTTTTTAGTTTGTTGCATTATGGATTTGATGACCCAAGTTGTCTCTAAGGTTCCACTTTGTATCAGTACGCTCTAAGAGCTCTTCATGATATTCTTAAATTGGATCAACGGTGATGACGTATACCATTTATACCATTGGGTGAGTCATCCAGAAGCTAAACGTATTAGGATGATATAGGTTAAAGTCCACGTCATCCCCCAGACTAAGGTACAAGTGATCTAAGGATACTACGAGCAAGTCATCTTGTCCTTGTATCTGTAATCCTATGCCAAACATATCAGTTGCTAGCTGATAACGTGGCTCGGGTGGAGTCCTACACCCCTATTCAAACAAGCCAAGTCTATACCCATGCTAGTGATATAGATTAAAAATACACATGGAGTACTCCAGGTTGGATAAATAATGAATATTTAGTATGATCGGTTCATTACCATATTCATCCATAGGCATCCACGATGGAAGCTGATCCAGCCTAGCATAAATGAAGTTAGTTTTATTAGGTGTCTCTCCTAATGGTACCACCGATCCAACCGAAAACCAATGGGCATGCGGTCGGCCCATCTCTTGTGCAGTCTCTAAAATAGGTCTAAAGGTTACATTATGCACAATATACTCACCCAACCCTGTGTTGGTGAGATGTACAGTCACTCGTGGTGCAGATGACCCTACTGACGATGTAGGTGAGGTAGGTTGAGTCACCTCCTCAACTATATCTTGGGCTTCCTCTACTTCCATGGGTATGGGATCCTTCTTGGTGACTGGTTCAGGCATATGTATCTTTTATTTTTCACTCAATTTCACCTTTAACTTCCTATTTTCTTGAGGCATCATTGATGTGGTTGGTTTCAAGGAAGTAGGAGTAGTGTGCTTAGATCTGTGTGATACAAATATCGATGGTTGAACACATACTCTTTGTTTTTCTTCTGGACGCTTAACCAATTGTGCTGGATGAACGTCCAAGTGCATTTATGTGAGTATGAAACCCCTTATAAGATCAGCCATGTTCATAAATTTAAATGGTTCTTAGTCTAACGGAACCAGTGAACTCGTCCCTCATGAATATACTTCATGCATTGATGTAATATCGAGGGAACACAATGTATCTCCCGAATCCAAGGACTACCCAGTAGGATGTTGTACTATATGGTACCTTCTATCACATGACACATTAAAGGGATGGTCTTTAGACCTACCTAAATAGATATGATAATCGTGCCAACCATCGAATATAATGCATCGTTAAATGCTCTCAATGTGAATGCAGTTGGTACAATGTGTGATTTAGGTAGCTTCAAGGGACTCAATGCCTTGGTCATTATAATGTTGATCAATGAACTAGTGTCTATCAAGAACTTTTTAAATGGCACATGGTTGATACATGCAATAATATGCAATGTCGGGTCAGCTGTATCGGTGGGAACCGTCCTAATTTCATGATCATAAAATTGGATAGTCAGTTCCTGGCACTACTGCACGTGTTCCACAAAATTTGTGAATGATTTAGAATCCTAGGATTGTACTTCAATAGACCTCAAAATATCCATGAGAGTCTCCCTATTCCTAGGGGACTATTGTATCAGTTCATATATAGATAGCTTCGTAGGATCTATCTATAGGTTTTGGACTAGCCTGCTCCGTATGGTCACCATCGGTCTTGTTGGTGGGCCTAGAATATTCTATGTTGGTTGTTGATTCAACATGGCTTGTATTATTATGGGAGCATGTGGTTTATTCAACTACTCATATCTCCCATGCCTTGTAACAACATTAACCATAACAACAAAACCTTGGGTAGGTGGTTCGACACACACCTGGTTGACGTGACTAGTGTTGTTGCATGGTTCCTCATGGTTTGGAAGTGGAATTTTGTAAATCCCCATGTTTTGGTTGTTAGGAACTAGTGGATTACTTGGTACTACAAGATCCCCTTTATTAATCATGTTTTACACAATATGCTTTAAGTACCATCATACTTCTATGTCATGACCCTTCACTCGGTGATAGATGCAAAACAGGTCATCCTAGTACCCCTTTGACTTGGGTTTATTTGGATCAACCATATTGATTTTGGGTAATCTAATTGTCTTGGCCTCATATAATTGATGGAATATCTATGTCAGTAATTCTATCAAAGGCATGAATTGACGATGTGGATGTTGCTCTTTGTTATTGCCCTTATAGTTATTATTGCACTTTTCATACTATGTAAGAGGAGGTTGGGCCTGATAATTATGCTTTCACTACCATTTATCCTCTCTCTGGAGTTTTGGCACCACTTGGTTGATGTGGGCTTGCTTTCCCTTATGTTTCATGGAGCTATTCTTAGGCCCCTCTTTCCTATTCTTAAGCTTCAAGTTGCCTTCCTACAACTTGATGTCTTCAATCACCTTGGATTGTGCCAAAGCCTCCTTGAATGTTGAATACTTCTACAATTGCAAAAATAGCAATATGTGCTTGGCACAACTCTTGGTAAACATTCGGGTCAATTCCATAGTAGGAATAGAGAATGGCAGCTTCGCCATTAACCTCCATATATTTTCATACTGTTCAATTGGATTGTCATCGCACTGAGCTGATGCAGCAAAATAAAAAAGGTTAGCCTATTTCTTGATGCTAAAATAAAAGCGTTCAAGGAAAGCATTCACCAGTTTATGGAAATTGGTAATACTATGCCTCTTTTGTTGGTTGAACCACTCCTGAGCTGGGCCTAAAAGGCTCATGACAAATGTGTGTAAAATCTAGGCATTATTGCTCATAATTTATAAACAAGAATCCAAAAATCTTGTGACATGCTCCTGTGCATTTCGTCACCTTTAAATTTGTCTAGCCTGGGTATAACAAAATGCTCAAGATAGGTAGGAGCAGGTATCAAGGGATCCAAAGGCTCATTGTAAATATTTCTTAATTTCAACTTTTGAACAACCACGCCTTGCCTCTCAATCACTTTAATTTATCTACTAAGGATTTATAAGCCTCCGAGGATAGAAAATCCTCCTCCCTAAGATGCCATGGGGCAGTATTGGAGTTAAATTCTTCCTCTATCGAGGTGGAGGATGT
Source organism: Wollemia nobilis (assembly GCA_028583015.1). NCBI lineage: Eukaryota > Viridiplantae > Streptophyta > Pinopsida > Araucariales > Araucariaceae > Wollemia > Wollemia nobilis. The sequence continues at coordinate 100,064 of JAQPPZ010002988.1, forward strand.
TGCTCTTCCTCCTCCTCAACTTGGGAGTCTTTAGGATACTCTTGATCATTTCCTTCTCCCTCTTCTTCCCCAATCGAACAGTGGTGGTCGTTCTCTTGGTAGGGCACTAATATGAGTATGAGAATTCTTGCACTCCTGTTGCACATCTACTTATGAAAAACCCTTTTTTAGAATGCACTTTTTATTATCCACATGAGTATATAGACAAGCCCTGGCTAATCTATCTTCCTGATCTACGTTCTCCTTTTGGGTAAGGATGCGTTCTTCATGCATGCACTACTTGTATAGTCTTTGTCTAATGAGTCTATGCGATTGAAGAATCTCTTCTTCAACGTGTTGCATTTCTAGGCGAGCATCCTCCAATTTATCTTGGAGGAGTTGTCATCGCTGCTCATATATCAGTCTATGTGACCTATCAAGATAATTGGCCGTGACAGGCCTCTGGTATGCATGCTCTGTGAGAGCAACCTTATGGGTTATGTACCCATCTGAATGTTTTGTGATGCTTTTTCCCTTGTCTATAAAGATGACATTGGTATCCTATTGAACTTTATGCTCTGTGACACCATGCATGGATAGTGGATGTATTACATGAGGGAACTTATAAGCCTCTTCATGTTGTCTAGTATTCCTAATAGAACTTGTGCTACACTCACTCGGGGCACGAGTGGGAAGAACCAAAGGCTTATATCCTAGCTTCTCAAGGATGCTACATAAGTCATCCAACTTTCTGGATCTCCACCGCTCATGTGGTGGTGTGCCATTGGCTCCCACCTTAGCCATATCAATAGTGATCTTTTGATTTTCATTACGTGTAGGAGTCTACACAGGCCTATGCTCAGTGGTGGCCTTGTTTACATACCCCTAAATGGATAGATCTTGATCCTGTCTGTACTCCAAAGGTGGAGCCATGCATCCTCTTGGATACCTATGAAGTAAGGGTACTAACTTAGACCCCTGGATAACATACTCTTTGACCGATATCATGGATGCATGTGCAACACGATCTCGGTAATGGATTTCGAGTGGAACACCCTCTTTTTGAGAGGATCCTTGCTTTATTCTGTGCCTATAAGAATGTACAGAAACTACTCTATTGGGGGTATGCTCAGTAAGTTCCCCTCTTATCAAATTTTCTCCTCTAATGCTTGCTAAACGAGTTCATGAAGCACATGTGGGCAAGGATTCGACATGTGTTGATGTGAATTTATTGGGGCTTGGTCATGGGCTTCAGGTTTTTGCCTTTGTCAATCGTCCCGTGTCTCCCCCATAGTGTACCTAGAATTTAGATTTATTATTTATTACACAAACAAGGTATACAATGGTTTTTATCTCGTATTAATTTTTAAAAGTGAGCCCTAGACTGTTTGATGTTGTTTTCAAGTTTTTTGTATCATAATAGAACTCCTTATCGTGTTTTAAAAATCATTGAATGATATTCTCAGTTAAATTATCTTTCACCTATATGCTTGCAGATCAACAACCTGGATGTGAAATGTAGGCCACATAAATACCCATGTGTGATAATGAAGGTCCACACCCAGACAAGAAGAGAAGTGCATGCATGAAGATCCAATCTCACCCAGTCAATGTTATACCCCCCGAAGAGAAATGCATGCAAGTTTTTCAAGATATGAATGGTTCTTAGATCTGATATTGGTCTAGTATCCAAGGGTACGTAGGATTTGGGCTAGCGGATGGAAATTACACCCACCGTCATTGAACCCTACTAATGGTTGGATGTGACTCCCAACTCAGTAGTGTTTAAGTGAAATTTGGTGTGTGTGGTTTGTTTTAATTTGCATAAAATGACAAATACATCATTAGCATAAATGATTGTTTCCTACATGTAATGTAAAAGAAACATTTTATATTTAGATATGTATGTTATACTCTACATGATTTTTTGACAATGCAATTACGATGATGCAAATGGCCACTACTTGGGCCTCAACATGCAAACCAAACACACAAGTTCTATCAAGCATGCTGGATTCTAGGGCGGATTACAATCAAATATTCATTGTTCCTAGCAATGCCTTTCTAATGACGTGAAAAATAAATGCAAACCTAGGACCTAATTCATTTCTTATTTTCTTAATTTCCTAGTTGCATTGCAAATTTGAGCTCTCTGGAAAAACACAATGACACAAAAAATGACAGAGAATGAAAAATGGGACCTACCTCAGGTCCACATCCGATCTATGCTTTGCTTTTTTCTGTCTGGTCTGTCAACTATGAACCGCAGGTCTAGTCTACGGTCTGCACTACAACCCATGGGTTGTATCTACGGTTAAATTATTGGCCCAAATATGGTAGTTATAATCTATACCTTTAATTTCAAAAATCCAAGAAATGGCAGTTAGACAGCTGAATTTGCAAATTTCTACCATGATCATATTTTGATATATCCAAAAAGCATACACCTATCTAATAGATCAATTGAAATCAACATGAAAGCATGAAAATAGAAACAAGATTACATATGACAATAAAATGAATGCTTCTTTTATTAATATTGCAATGAATCCCGATTACAATCATGCCCCTCTTAGGGTCACCCAAATTTTGATACAATCAATACAATGCCAAAGCCCCCAATGAGGTAGGCATACTATTAATGCTTTTCCAAATAGTCACAAACTTCTCTAGTGTGGATTTGACCCTCTTCTTTGCATTTAGGAAAGAATTTGAAGATTGAAGATCCTTTGAACCTGTTCCCTGTGATCAAGAAAAAAACACAAGAAAGTTATACAAATAGGCAACCTCTCATGATGAGGCCATTTAAAGCATGAAAACATAAATATGCCATGAATAACATGAAATCAAGAAAGCATATAAAATGTGTTAAACATATGCAATATTTATCAATATTGCTTGAAACATGTAAACAAGAGTTATAGCTACCAATATAATGGATCAATTATGTGAAATGAAGCATTATAACTTGAAATTAAGCTATTTAAGTCCTACTTGCTAAAGTGAAGTAAACCTAATAAAATCCTTAATCTAGTTAGTCAGGGTCTCTAAACTACTAAAACAAGTGCTTAAATGATTAATCTGATCTAGCTAAATAAACTATAAAAGTAACAGTAAGGAGATCTTACACCTATTGCAAACTGTAGCTCTGATGTGTAGTCTACACTGTAAACCATGGTTGAAAGCCACGATGAGCAACCAGATAGGTTTACCCTCCAATTATAGGGTAGTGGGCTTGATCCTCCTTGTCAAATTGATGATCAAGGGTTGCCTTAGTGTCCTCTGACAGGTTTGGTGGTTGAATTGCTGAATAGGGCCTTCGTTTACCCAAATTAGCATTTCTTGGAATTCTAGCTCCTTAGGGCATCCATGGCACAATTTGACATGATGCATGATGAATTAGTAAATAAATTGGCAACAAATATCTCTAAATACACTTATGTGAGTGTACAATTTGACAGGGCTCCACTGCTCTAATATCCCATACCCCATTAATGTTTTTTCCCTATTTATGAGTGGTACTTATAGGACTACCCAAGGGCTAGGGGTGGCTTCATGGAGAATCCAAGAGAAAGAAGGGATGGTTAGGATAGTTGGATTGGAAACTTCTATCCTTTAACCGTCTTCTTCTAGAACAAATGGTCATTCAAACCTATTTGGATCGAATGAAGGTTAACTGAACTTTAGTTGAGACCGTAGGTGACAGTTGTAGTCTAGAATGTAAACTATAGGTGTTAGCTGTGGTTTAGACTTTAGACCATAGGTCTCAGCTACGGTTCAGAATGAATAGGCCAAGGAGCCCAAATTGAGTGGTTAGAACCACTTATCTATATTGGAGTCTATCAAATATCTTCCATATGGTCTTGTAGCATGTCCATATGAGTAGTCGCCATCGACATGACGTGTTTTAGGTGTCTACAAGAATATTAAGGAAAAAAAAATATTAAGCACCAAATAAATATTACATGCAAGAGAGGAGTGGAGCCACCACTTGTCACATCAGTTAAATAATTCATATACCACTTGGCATAGAAGAAAAAGGAGCACCAACATCGGTGCATGCTCATAACATTCTAAACCAGTGCTCATTGATAAAGGAGACCACATGTTATAAAGTAACGCCTACACTGTCCAAATATTTGAGTAATGTCTAAAGTAACTCCTACTCCACCTAAAATATAAGATCAACAAGGAATAATGTCCAAATATTATATTGATTGTCATGTGACACATAAGGAAAATAATATAGTCATGTATGAAGAGTGCAAACCATTAATAGAGTGCGCATACCAAGCATTCAATATAAAATAACATTGAAGAGGCAAGAGGAGGACAATAAATAGTTGAAAAGAGTGCCATAAAAAGGAAAAGAAATAAATTCAGTGAAAGGACTTTCCCAAGCATTAAAGACTAAGAGGAGAATAGCAACCAAATTAGAGTGCAAGTTACAATCAAAGGGGTACCAGACCAATACATAGAAACTCATATCCAAGGAGGTATATTAACATTCAAATATTATTTGCATATTCATTAAGGTTAAGGAGGCATAAGGTTTATCAATTCTAAGGTTAAGTTTAGTTAATTAAATGCATGGAGATATAAGGAAATAAATTGGTGAATTACAACCATAGATGATTTGTTGATTCATGAGAAATACTATTGAAGCAAGGATAATATAACTTGAGAGCTTTTTAAAAATTGCATTATTTGAAATTCAAGTATTGAAGTATTTGCAAATATTTTGACCAGGAGGAATAGGGTTTTCTACATTAAAAGTGAAATATTAAATTTACAAATATCCTTTATTTTCTAGGGAGTTATAAGGAGATCAACACCAACTAAATATTTTCAGATTTAGAAACCTTACTATTAAAAGTTGAAGCACTACATTAAGTTATTGAAAAGTTGGAAAACTACATTATAATTAGTCTCTTTATCAAATTAATGACATAAAAAAATCAACTCTAAAGTCTTGAAGATAGAAAATTTTATCAATGGAAAGTGCATTAAAAATAGTGTTAACTTTCTATTCACAAATAGGGAGAAATAAGGTGAAGAATAGTAGTTGAACATTATGAACATCAAAGGGATTCAACTCAAAGGAAAACTAATAAATTTGTGTACTTTATCATAATCATGATATATTCAAAACACTTGGGAGATACAAGGTATCCTACATATTTAGAATTGAATAAAGTATATCAAATATGATCCTATACTCAAATTACAAGTTGGAAAATAACCTCAAAACAAGGGAGTCATAAGGTAGAAAAATTTAAAGGATTTAAAATATAAAAGGTTTTATCAAAGTTATTCACAATACTAAAGAGACAAATGGAATTCTATTTTAAAATTTAACTATTTATTGATCACATACTAGAAGAATTGAAAGTTAGAATTTGAATGCTAAAAATATTGGGATACATAAGGAATACTACAATTTATTAGGATAATGGATAAGTTATAAAGCGAAATATATCATCAAAATGCATACAATAATCCATATCAAAGATGCAAAATTACTTCAAGCACAAACAATTCCATAGGTCAAAATAAAGAGGACATTTGGTTTATTGGTTCCAGTGCAAGTCATCACATGACATGAAATTTACAATCTTGAAGTCACTAACAATTTCAAGTTTAATATTGTAGATGGAAAATTCTATCATATATATAGATATGGGTGTGTAAAACCTACCACATGATTTCCAAATATTTTGTTACATGATGTTATGCATGTTCCTAGATTAACATCAAATCTTATTTTAGTAGCCCAGTTTGTAGAGAGCAAAAGAATGGTTGATCATATATATATGAAATCAATACGTGTTTCATAATAAATCAAAATGAGGAAGAAGCTACAGGATCAATCCACAATGATATATATATACTCTAGATTAAATTGAGATTTCACAAGATATTGTTGTATTTCAAAACAACGCGAATAAATTTTCTAAGGAACAAATTGTATAAAATAAAAAATCCATATATCATAAAATTTGACGGGGAAATATAATATTCAAAATTATGAATATGAGATAACAACAAAACTATGGACTACTTGCCCATATACTAATTAAAAAAGAAGAAGAATAACCTGTTCAATCTGAAGAACATATGTCCAAACACCCAACATATAAATTATATGTTGGTATGGGTTAGACTCTCAAGTTTGCCTATCCAATTTTGGTATGAAGCTATCCTTCTTGGGATTGTGAATGTCATAGGTGATATTGTATCAATTGATCATACCACTAAAGCAAAATTTGGGATGGTTCACACTAGATTGTGCATCAACATAAATCTAGAAGCTAAGCTACCCAAATCAATCGAGATGTTTTCTCGATATCTCTTCATAGGTATATGAAATAGAATATGTGAAAAAAGCCTTTTATTTGACCCTCTTGCAAGAAGCAAGGACATATTTTCCTAGTTTCCTTCCAAGAATATCCAACCTAGACCAAAAAATAATTGGCTTTCCAAGCATTCTAAGAAGTCTACTGGCACCTCAAAATATGTTTAGGAATTTGTTTCATATCCTAATGACCATTAGAATCCAAAATAGGATCTCAAGAGCCCCATATCATGGCAATATATCCAAATCCTCTCCTTTATAATTATTCTCTTGAACCTATTCAAGAAAACCCTTTTTCATATTTGGAAGGAAAAATGCAACTAGCCATGAAGGTTATGTTATTATCTCTTGAAAATGATTCAATTGAAGAGGGTCCCTTGTTTGAAATTTATGGTAAATCAAAAGATATCCTACTGTAAAAAATAATTGAGATTTCAAATCCTACTACAAATCCAAAATAAGGTAACAAGCAAGAGGACTCAATTGAAGAGGTACCCTTAATTATCACCTTTAGTAAACCAAAATAAAACCCGTTCTCAAATAGAAATAATATTGCAAACCCTAATTTTTTAGATTAAAAAAATTGAAATAATAAAAGAATATCATACCCTATTACTAGAAATAAAAAAAGAGGTGGAGCATATGTAGGAAATAATAGAAAGGTTGGCAAGCCTTCAAAAAAAGACCTAATAAAGAGAAAGAGAAGCAAAAATTTCCAATGGAGCTCAATCTACATTGGAAAGAAAAACCATCAAGTTGAAACTAAACTCTCCTCGGACCTGGGAAAGCTGTAGAAAAACCAAACTCTCCCTCATAAATGAAGATCCTTTCCCAGTTCATGAGGAGCCTTTATGGCCAAGCCAAGCACAATATTCCTACTTCTATCTACAGGACTTTGTCGGCCATAATTTTCCACTCGTGGGGGATATTTTGCCACAAGGGCTATCTTAATTATTTAAGAGACCTCTTCAACTCTATATATTTACTATGACTTTTATCCATGTGTAGGGATTTTTCCTTCTTCTAGAGGTCTTCATGATGATTATTGATGATCCAAATCCCAGTTTTGTTAGGGGTACCCCTATTTTTATTGTTGTCCATTGTTTATTCTAGGAGGATTTATTCCTATCACTCCCCTATGTTGTTTGAACCTCTTGTTATATGTTCCTTTTGTGCTTATTTGGTCAATTTTTAGGAGCCTCATCTTGTTGGTCGTTCCTAGCTTATTCTTTCTCTATTGCTCTTATGGGTTCTCTTATAGTTGTCTCTTCAAGGATTTCCCTTGGTTGTAAAAGTTTTGAGGACACTTTCCAAATCCCTTGTTTAAATGAATACAATATATATATATATATATATATATATATATATATATATATATATATATATATATATATATATATATATATAAGGATTCACCTTTGTCATCTAATTCTTTATCATGAACCTTGTTATCATTCAAATCTTTTATATTTAATAATTCATTTCATGAGATTGAATTTCAAACGAAAGTAATCCCATATATACTATTATCATTATCTCAATAGATATTATGATAACCATTTTATAATTTCACTTGAATTTATTAATTATGTGCTCAAATAATCTTCAAAATTTTCATATTGTTCTTTTTTTACTTATTTGAAGATTATTTGCAATAAATTTGTCAAATTTGCATCTTTTTTTTTTCAACACTCTCGATCATATTTTGTGTACAATGTTTTAAATTTTCCAACATTTCTTTACTATATCTTAAAAGTGCATTTTTATTATTTTTGTATAATAAAATCATTTGATGTTTTTTTTTGTACATGGTGGAATCGGTAGCCACCACGAATTTGGGCAGGTTGTCCTGATTTTTATGGCCACCACAATATTTTGTGTTGTCCACCCCAGAAGTCACCACACAGATCTTCATGCAGTATGCCCCTATAACCACCATGCCATGATCATTTCAAACCTTTTTCACCACTGAAAGAACCAGGAAGGGGACAAGCGTTCAATTTGGCAAGGCCCGATATTTGAACCTTGGACCTCCGCCCCCATTATGGGGCTTGTGGAAACCAATTGGTCTATGCCTCAGACCTAAAATCATTTGATGTTGAATACCTTAATACTCCCAAATTTTTAATCAAAAATAAATTAATTTTAAAATCTTCAATATTTAATCAAGCAATCATGCAATTTCATTTCATCAATTTCAATTTCAATATTCTTATAACTCTGACAAAATTATTTTCAACAAATATTATTTTTTAATCTCCAAATTTCTTCAATTGAATTTTAAAATTAAACAATCAATTTTGCATTAATCAATTTTCAATAATTAAATTCAAATTTTCAATAATTAAATTAATTAATTATAAAATTCAATTAATTAGTCCCTATATCTCTAAATTTAAATTTATTTTAATAAATATTTAATACAATATTCACCTTAACTCTCCTAAATGGACTAATCAAATTATAAATTAATTTTGCGCCTTATATATGCTAAAAATTGAGCACTTAATAAAAATTGATATGTTCCAAAAAATATTTGAAAAAACTTACCTCTTATTTGCTTCATGCTTGGTCTTTTTCAAACTTGCTAGACAATGCCAAAGTGTGACAAATTCATTAGGGTATGTCAGCCTTGTCAAGGCACATCAGGCTCATCAAGGCAAATGATTATCTCTAGTGAGTAACATTTGGATGTTTTCAAACATTTCACTTTTGCTATAGAAAAATGAGGAGTCTAATCCTCTTATAGCACTTTATCTTAATTTTATATGGCAATCATACTTTTCACTTTGTTGGTAGTTAAAATTCATTTAGATCTATTCATACGTGCTTCATAGGCTCTCACTACTATCCTCTTCTCATTTGTTCATGCAAATTTATCATAGATTCTAGCTGCTCTATTCAAAAAGTTTCACCTTGTCTCTCTCATAGGTTTGACTCCATGATTCTAGATAGTAAGTCTCAAAGCTCATTATATGATTCATATTCACACTCAAAATCACTAAATATTTTTTTTTCTTCTCTTAGGATCTACATGAATATATATTATTAGTCACTTTAAATAGTTGGTGCTCCACAATATACATATTCATATATATTTTGTTTTTTGGATGCTCAAAATCTATATTTGCTTAGGATATGCCTTCAATCAATAACTATTTTTATTCTTTTTGTTCTTAACCCACATTCTCTAGATTGATTTTTAATGAGTACACAATCTGAGAACTTTTTTTTATACGTCCTCTACTTGCACATATCAATGCAACTTCATAAAATATCAAGGTAAAAGTAACCCAAAATAATAACTTCCTTGGATTACATCTTCTTCATGTGGCTCCTTCAAATTTACACTAGATCTTGTGGTGTTAGCTTTCTGTCACTTTTGTTATGTTTAGGAGACTATATCAAGGTAAAGGGGTATCTATAAACACTTAAAGTACGTTATGTTTAGGAGACTACTCATATGGGCACATTCAGAGACCATATGACTGATCTTGGATATTTACAAGAGCTAGTAGTGGTCCTAACCACTCACAAGTGATAGTTCTAGCCCATTCAGGCTTAGTTGCTATCAATAAGAGTAGTCGCCAACATTGGCCACTAAATCTGAGAGCGGCCAGATCTAGTCGTTTCTCTGGACAACAAATAGCACCAAAACAAAGTCTAGTCATGAATGTAGGCCCAGATCATGCAGTCAGACTACACTTATATTTTTTGCAAATGGTTTTAGCATGGATCTCCAAGAGCTCATTTTGACTACCCCTTCAACGCAAATTTGTGACTAATCCTTCCCCCTAGGATGGTCAATTGGATGCAAATATAGACCTTAGCTTCTCCAGGAAGCCAATATCTGAATCTAGATCTAAATCTGGGAGGTCTACATATGCATCCTCCCAAGAAAAATAAAATATAATGAGTATCATAATTTTTGTGTAGTAGAGCCCTAGAAAATTGGAGAGTTATTTCATACACCTTTGATGAGTAGTGAAGTTTTTTTTGAGGGAGCAAGGATTACAAGCCATCTAAGAATTTAGATCAAGAAGTTATTCATCACCAACTAGTGTACAAACATAGAGGAAACCCTTGGACATCAATTTATATGAGGAATCTAGTGCTACAACCCTTGGTTCGCAAGGAAGAAGGTTTCATTTTGCGGCCGTTGTCCTGGAAAATAGCTTGTAGGCATAACCTAGGGTTTTAGACACTATTTTTCAAGTTGCAACATAGATATTTCATTGTTTTCTATTTTATCAATTAATGTTAGCATAGATATGTTTCTCTTAATGTACATCCATGGTAATTTCAGAGTTATCAATGCATTCTAGCTTAGTTTTGCTTCATTATGCTATTATTATGCTTTTACATCATTCTTTGCAGATATATCAATAAAGCCTTATCCTAATAGGCCACATATGCTATTAATAATTTTATGTTGTTTCTTGTACATAGGTTATAGGTTCCAAGACCATGTCCAAGCATTCAAAGCATCATATCGCTCAAGGCAAGGAAAGGATAAAAAGGCATCAGTAAGCCCTTATACAAGTTCATGTGAGAGATCGAGAGGCCTACAGAGTGCACCATCACCTTACAAGGGGCCCTTTACCTCTTCTTGTAATAATTGTATCAAATAAGGGTATCACTAAGAGGGACCGATATGTAACCAGAGTATCAAATAAATTAATAAAAAATATCTCTTTGTTTTGTTACTTCCATATCATTTACACATTTGTGGTCTTTTCTTTTGATATTATGTTGTAAGAAGACTAGGTGCATCGCTTCCTAGGGTCATACACTAAGACATACACATAATTAGATAAATCAATGCAATGATTAGGAAATTAGAGGGAATAATTCCTCAAGTAGAAAATACATAACTAGATTGAGTTAAACTAGAATCATAAAAAGTTCAACCCTATAATTATATTTGCTTGCCTAACACATTAGACCAAGAAATTGTTTATTCCTAAATTATTGATGAAGGAAGTAACTTTAGAAATGATAGCATGTGTATAGATGATATTGAGTGGTAAAAAATTTAAGCAATAGACGTTTATCACTATCTAAAAATATTTGAAGTGTTATAAGGTAATCATGCTAGGGAGATTCTATCTCTTCTATATGAAAATGATTTTATGGTTTGATAAAAATTAGCAATTGAGGGAGAATTAAAATATTCTTAGATAGAAAGTAAAGTTGGATATGGCTTGATTAATCTCATAGTAGTTGTTATACTTTCACAATTTGATTAAAAATAATCAAATAAAATACTCTATATTCATTATTTTTTTTGATTGGTAGAAAGGGTTTTGAAAGGTCCCTGAACCTTGTACAAGAGAGATTACAATAAATCCAAATCAACCGAGGTGGTCCAAGAAGAGAGGAATAGAAAGTTGGCAAACCTCCACCCTAGGGAAGGTGTCGCGAAATCGCGACCAAAATAGTGATGTCGCAAAATCGCGACAAGAAGCGCCGTAGAAGCTGAAGGAAGAAAAGAAGTCATGAAAACGCGACAAGAATCACCATCAGAGTCGAAGAAGGAAAGAAGTCACGATATCATGACATGTTGCAAAGCGTCGTGATATCGCGACAAGTTGCAGGGTTGGAGACGGTCGAGAAGAAGAGTCGTGAAATCATGACAAGAAAAAGAAGTCGCAAATCGCTACAAGAATTGAAAATGCTGCCGAAGAGAAAATGTGTCGCGAAATCATGACAAGAATGCAGACCGCAGCCGAAATAGAAAATGAGCCCCGAAATCGCGACGAAAGTGGAAGCCTGCTGCCAAGAATAAAAGGTGTTGCGAAATCGCGACAAAAAGGAAGACCTTTGTTGGAGAGAAAAACGGTCGCGATATCACGACAGGGATGAGAGTCCGCCGTTGGAGAGAAAAAAGGTCGCGATATCGCGACAACCTAGAAGCCCGCTGTTGGAGAGAAAAAAGGTCGTGATATCGTGACAACCTGGAAGCCCACCATTGGAGAGAGAAAAAACGTCGCGAAATCGCGACAAAAATGAAGACCGCCTTGGAGAGAAAAAAATGTCGCGATATCGCGACAAGTTTGCGCAAAGGCGCCCGGAGAGAAAAAGTGTCGCGATATCGCGACAAGTTTGCGCAAAGGCACCCGAAGAGAAAAAGTGTCACGATATCGTGACAGAATGGAAGACCGCCGTTGGAGAGAAAACCCGTCGCGATATCGCGATCGAATGGAAGACCGCCGTTGGAGAGAGAAAAGGTGTCGCGATATCGTGACAAAAATCAAGACCGCGCCTGAAGGCCAAAAGTGTCACGATATCGCGACAAGTTTGCAAAAAAGCACCCGAAGGGAAAAGGTGTCGCGATATCGTGACAAGTTTGCGAAAAAGAACCCGAAGGGAAAAGGTGTCGCGATATCGCGACAAGTTTGCAAAAAAGCACCCAGAGAGAAAAGGTGTCGTGATATCACGACAAGTTGGAAGACCACGCCAGAGGGAGAGAAAAGTGTCGCGATATCGCGACAAAAAGCAACCTCGCGGCCTGAGCACAAAGGATAATGCAACAAGCTGAGATTTTGCAACCAACTTAGAAAAATGACGCGAAAGCGCCCCAAAGATGCCAAAACGTCATCGAAAAACCCAAAGACCAGTAACCCACTCACATTGTGCAAACATTAGAACTTGAAGAAATGTCCCTTAGACCGATTGGAAAGGAATATCTCCAGACCTGAATGTTTGTTGCGTCAACTCCCTTATTAGCAAGCCGATCCATGACTTTGTTTCCTTCCCGGTATTGATGTTGAATGATTAATTTTGGATAGACACCAATTAGTGTCTTGCATTCATTGAAGATGGAAACAAGGGCCTAGGGAGGCACAGAGGTTACTTTGAGCCAGTTGATGCAATGCAATGAGTCTCCTTCTATGATGAGTTTATTGATAGACAAGCCTTCCAAGAGAATCAAGCTTTGGAACAAGGCCCGAGCCTCGGCCATATTGTTGGACTGAATTTCTAAGTTCTGAGCAAAGGCCAAAATTATTTCTCCTCTATGATTTCTGAGAATTCCACCTCCGCCCGCCGCTCTAGGGTTGCCTTTGGCCACACCATCGAAATTGAGCTTGTGCCACCCAGAAGGAGGAAAGACCCACTTGATAATAGACCTGTCAACAGAAGTGCGGGGTGTTGCAAAAAAATTGAGAAGATTGAAATGATTTGCTAGATCCAATTCAAGTCCAGGAGGGGGAGGTTTGGACGATGAGACGAGAGAGGCATTCTTCGCAGCAAGGGCCAAGATTTTGGCAACAACAATCTTCTTATCCTTGGCAAGGTTTTGAAAAATTCTAGCATTTCTCTCAAGCCAAATCTGCCACAGGAAAATGTGAAGGCATGCTTGCCACATGAATTTGAGTTGACTGCTTTTGAAGGGCCACAGGAAAATATTATGTTTGAATAATATTTTTATATTTGTTTCTCAATTTCAATGTGTGTGTAACCCTATACTTGTATAATTATTAGTGCCTCAAATCATAATAAAATAGTAATGCCTCACTACGAAACAATTAGGTATGGGATTTGAGGTATTTCCTCAAATCAAATTCATGTCAAGAATATTTTTAGAATATTCCTTCAATGTTACAGAGTAATGAAAACATCAATGGGTCTCCTTGTACCACTAACTGCATTCAACAAAAAAAATAATTAAATAATGATCAATGCATAAAATCAAGAGAAAATATTAAGGTCTCTCTAGAAAAAATTTTAGGTGTAGAGTTTGAGGTATTTTATTCCAAGAATGATCCTATAAAAAATATTTTCAAAATATTCCTTCAATGCTATAAGTTAATAAAAAATATGATAGGTCTCCTTGTATATTTGATTGCATTAAAATAATAAAAATTGAGAGTTTTTTTAAAAGGTATTATGCACCTTCCCATAGTGCATGTGGTATTATAATTTTTAATTACAAATAATAATCAGGGTTATGCGTAAGGGGTCGGCCTCAAAATCTATTTATAAAAATTTGGTGAATCAATTTCAAAATCTAGACAAATAGTATCCAAATGCATGTAGAAGGTTCACTATTATTAGGGGCAATATTGGAAATTTAAACTTAAAATGATCAAATTATTATAAAATTGGGGTAAATTGACCCAAAAAAAAATTTGCACCTAGAAATTTTTGGCTAATGGGCCCTAGTCAAGGGTCCCAAATATTAGCCAATTCCAAAATTTAAAAATCCTAATTTTAACCAATCTAGCGATAAATAGATGCTATGCATAACCATGATAATAAGAAAATAGTAATATTTCACTAGAAAAAAGTAAAGTGTGGCATTTGAGGCCTTTCCTTGAAAGTAAAATCCTCCAAGTCTCATTGTATCTCTACCTACATTCAATAAAAAATGATTTAGATATGCTTTATAGTGTGTCAATTATCCTCCAATAGTTCATATGGTATAATGAAGGTTTGAGGTATTTTCCTCCAATCAAACTCATCTAGGTATCCTTGTATCTCTACCTACATTAAATGAACAAAATAATTTAGATATGTTTTGAGGGTGTCAAGCACCCTCCCATAGCATATGTGGTAATAATAAATATTTAATTTTAAATAATGAGACAATTGTAAGGTCTTGCTATGAAAATATTAGATGTAGGGTTTGAGGTCTTTGCCTCCAAGAAGAATCCTTCAAAAATATTTGTTCAATGTTCTAGGGTAATGAAAAATTTGAGGATCTCCTTATATTTCTTCTTGCATTTAACAAGTCAAATAATTGAAGGATATTTTAGAGGGTTTTAATCACCCTACCATAGTGCATGTGGTATAATTAAGGTTTAATTTGAAAGACAAAAATTCATGTATGCTATTCATTGGCCAATGTCACATAAAATAACTCAACATTAACTTTAATGCTTTCACCGATGACTAGAGGTAGCTCTCCATGCCATTATCCTTTGCCTATGTTACTAGAATAAAATGAATTTCAATAATACATAGGTTATTCCAACTAGGCATGTGGCACAAACTTATATTTTATTCCTTAAAAAATGGCATACATAGGATGGATAATAATGTGGATAAATTCAAGTTAATTTTAATCAATAAGGAATATGACATCCAGTCCAAACCAAGGGTGCTTAGGGTTTTAATGCAATTTATTATTTGTTTGTGAACCTTCATTTTCACTCTTGGACAATGTGTCTACTTTCATGAACAAAAAAACACTAAAAATATTTGTGCCTCCTTCTATCCATGGGATAATATGGAGTTTTTCCATGCAATAAAAATGAATCTCCACATTTGATAATACAATAAAATGATGGAAACAATTTGTTGAAAATAATGTTCAAAAGTTCCTTGAGTGGTTTGGGAAATTTGAGCTCGTTTATTACATGTAATATGACACTACTTTTTATAGCTAATAATAATGCACTTTTAGTAACACCTACATATTCATGTCTTGTTATCTATAGAATATTGACTTAATGTGTATTATAAGTAAGTCAAGATTCATATGTATGTGTCAAGTATACAAGTGAAGAGTCACATGTACATGGAAATATGTAAAGTTAAGAGATATGAGAGGTGTATCTTATGTGTGGAATAGGAAATGATGTATATCCTAGATATATGAGGAGAATAATAGTTCAAGTATTGAGAAATCACTTGAAAGGCTATATTATAAAGACAAGCTCTATGTATTGTATCAAAGAGAAAATACAATAAAGTTCTTGTATATTTGATTCATCAATAATACTGAGTATATTGTTGATTAACAATATTATTATTCATGAATATTTTTTTTATTGGTTGGAGGAAGGGATTTTGAAAGGGTACCCAAACATTTTATAAAGCGAGAAATCCCTCAAAGAGGGGCCATCCAAAAATTATACTAAAAAGAGATAAGACCTAAAATAGATTTAAATTTTAATTTTCATGCCTAAGCAAGTGTGTTTCTAAAACAAGATATTGAAATTAAAAAAATCCTGCCTAGGCATGGGAATCCCACTCAAACAAAAAAATTGAAATTGGAAAATTTTCCCCCTCCATGAGGGGGTATCCCTAAGACCAATAATTCAAGGAAAACTTCTCCAAACCCAAAGTAAGGTAAGCACCCTGAGAGCACAACATACCCAACAACACTTAGCAAGAGATAAAATATATTTTTCCAAGAATCAATGGTGCATGTGACCATATGATGCTCTCCTAGGAAGGAAATGCAAGCATACACCACCAATGGAATATAGGGAGCCCTCGTGACCTCTAGTAAGACAAGATATTTGAGAATGCATGCATCCATAGGATATATAAGAAGGGAAAATAACCACACACCACTTAAAGAAGATAGGGACCCTCTTGGCCCTTGGTAATATAAGCTCTTCGATGAAGCACATGATAATATGATGCTCCCATAAGAGGGAAAATAAACCACACACCGTCGAAGAAATATAGGGGGATCTCTTGGCCCCTAGTAGGACAAGCACTCTAATGAAGTAAATGATAATAGGATACTCTCCCAAAAGGAGAAATTAGTCGCACACCACTAAAGAAAGTCAACAACCCTCACATCCCCTATTAAGGTAAACATGTCCATCAACTCTAGAAGGAATGAAGTCAGCTAATCGAGCACCATCAAAAATCCTTGAAGGGTATTCTTGGGAAAGGAGAAGAAAAATGTAGAAGAAGAAATAATAGTCTTATCAAAATTATTTTAGAGGAAAACTAGTAGAGATAAACTAAATGCCAAAGAAGAGAGGGGGAATAAAGGAAACCCCAAAATGTAGAAGAAGCAAATAGTCTTGTTAAAATTTTAGGAGAGGAGATCCAATAGAGACAAGTTGAAGGCTAAAGAAGAAGAGAGGAAAAAAATAAATTTGGATTTTTCCTTGCCAAGGAAGATATAGGAATGAACCGCCAAAATAACCCCTAAATGCAAAATAAAAATAGAATTCCTTGGTGGAGATAGACCAAATGCCAAAGAAAAAATGTGTTCTAATCATCCCAATTTTTGTAGGCTCTAGTCTAGTTGAGACAAAGGCAAGAGAACCAGTGCTATGACACCCATGTAGGAGAAATCCTCTCTAGATATAACTGACCCAAAAAATCCTCACACTCCCTCACACTTTCATTTCTATTATAGGATAAAGGTTTTCTAACTTCACCAACAACTTGGTGAAGTTATTATTAATGAATTTTATATTCAATGACATTGATAGTAATCTATGAATGAGATGTTACATAGTTTATACGATTTATATTTGATCCTAAATATCATATTGTGTGGTTAAATATAGCTAAAAATCTGTCAATGGTATGAAAGCTACATTCAAGAAAAATGAGAAGCTTAGAGAGAGACACATTCAAGCCAAGTAAGAATCTTGTAAGATTGTGCTATCAAAGACCCAAGGGTTATGATAGATCTTGGAAATTGATATTGGCCAATATAAATAGGTTTGTGAGATTTGAGACAGTGGGTGGAAATGAAAGCCACCTTGTTGAACTCTATTAGTGGTTGGTCTTGACTTCCAACTCACTAGCATTAAAATGCATCATGGTGTGTGAGTTTTCTTTTTATATTTTTGCATAAATGAAAAAAATGCATCAAGAAACACTGATGATATTGCCTAAATACCTAAGAAAATAATATTTTATTTTTAGAAAAATGCATATCTAAATATTTCAATGACTTTTCAGAGAATTCATTTCTACTTTGTGAAATAATGGCCTCTAGCCAGGCCCTATGCAAGCAATATTAACAAACAAAAACCTAGACCACTGGAGACTAGGGTAGACCTTGAAAATTGAGGTTCGCTATTCCTCGTAGCAACTAGAAGAAAAATAAGAAAACTATGAAGCTTTATACATTTTTATTTTAGTATTTTTCTATGTTTTCTTAATTAAATGAAAATATTTCTACTGTATTCTGACATAAAAACATAGATAGAGAAAGTAAAAACAACAGAGAGTTATCCCAAACTAAATTCCACATTCGATGAAGCATAGACTGACATTTTTTACTGATTTTCTACTGGCCACTGTCATCCAGAGTGGTTATTGCTAGCCATTGTCTTCAAAAGTAGATTTTGTCTGCTAGTCACTAATGACTAGAGTGGCTAGACTTGCACATGGAAAAAACATAAAAACATCAACAAAATAACTTAAAACAAAAACCAGGTGGGCATACCATCATGATCACCATTTGTACGACCTGGGAAGTGATGCATCTAGTCTACTTGCAACATAATATCAGAATAAAAGACCACAAATGCATAAATGACATGGAAGTAACAAAACAAAGAGATATATTTTATTAATTAATTTTATACTCGAGTTACATATTAGTCCCTCTTAGGGATATCCTTATTAGATACAATGATTACAAGAAGACGTAAAGGGTACCTCACAAGGGGATGGTGCACTCTGTAGGCCTCCTGATTCTTGGACATAAACTTATATAAGGGCTTACTAATGCCTTCTTCTCCTTTCCTTTCCTGGAGGGATCAGATGCTTTGAATGCTTGGAATTGGTCCTAGAACCTGTAACCTATGTATAAGAAACAAAAAAAATGATTAATAGCATATGTGGCCTCTCAGTATGAGGCTTTATTGATAGATCTACAAAGAATTATGTAAAAGCATAATAACAACATAATGAAGCAAAACTAAGCAAGAATGCATTGATAACTTAAAAATCACCATGGATGTGCATTAAGGAAAATAGATCTATGCTAACATTAATTGATAAAATAGAAAACAATGAAAGATTTGCAACTTGGAAAATAGTATCTAAAACCCTAGGCTATGCTTGTAGGCCACTATCCAGGATAGTGGTCATGAAATGAAACCTTCTTCCTCATGAACTAGGGTTTGTAGCACTAGATTCCTCATCTAAATTGATGTCCAAGGGTCACCTCTATGTTCATACACTGATTGGCGATGAAGAACTTCTTGATATAAATGCTTGGATGGATCATAATCCTCGCTCACTCAGACAATGCTTCACTACTCCTCAAAGGGATATGAAATCACTCCAATTTACTAGAGCTCCACTACACAAAAATTATGATACTTGCTATGTTTTATTTTTCTTTAGAGGATGCATATGTAGACCTCACATATTTAGATATAAATCTATATCTGGGCTTCCTGAAGAAGCCAAGATCCAGATATACATACAACTGACCATCCCAGGGGAAAGGATCAATCACAAATTCACATTGAAGGGATAGTCAGGAGGAGCTCTAGGATATCCATACCAAAAACCATTCACAAATAATGCAAGTGTAATCATATTGTATGATATGGTCCCGTATTCATGGCTAGACTATGCTTTTGTGCTAGTCGCTATCTAGAGCAGTAGCTAGATCTAACCGCTCTCAACTTCAGTGACTAGTGTTGATGACCACTTTGATTGATAGCAAGTGAGCCTGAATGGGCCATAACTTCCCCTTGTGAGTGGTTAGGACCACTTCTAGCTCTTGGAAAGGTCCAATATCAGTCATAAGGTCTCCAAATGTGCCCATATGAGTAGTCTTCTAAACATGATATGTTTTAGGTGTCTACACTTAGGGCATTGTTCCCTAGAGGCACAAGTATTGACGTGATAAATGACCTAGTTTCATAGATTTGTAGAATTTGTTTGTATTCTAAAGTCTCTTCATATAGGTAAATTAGGTACGAATCTAAAATATGTATATTTTCCTTATTATTAAGGCTCTATTGCATCTAAGAATAAAATAGGTTAGAATTTAGTTTGGGGATCTTGTTTGTTTATTTGTTGCTTTTGTCAGTGGTGCTAAGAATTTGATGTCCTCTTCATATACTTTATTCCTTATGCCATTCAAGGGTGGATAATTTTTATTTTCATTTGGGTTTACTTGGTTTTGCTACTTTTGTTTCTCTATCTAAGGCATTATTTGTTACTAGAAATATTTTTTGGGTTAGTGAGATTTTAAAAATTATTACAAATCCTAGGGTTTTTGGGTTAAGGTATCCCTCTTCCATTATTGCATTGTCATACTCAAGTCTAGAGTTTATGGGTTGATTATATGGTTCAAAATACAATGTTGATTAATCATAATATGGTGAGAAATTTTGGAATTGGGGCTACAAAAATGATGGAATATATATTAAAGGTGATTTGTGCAGGAGGAATGGTTTTGGTGACAAAGCATTCTATTTCAAATGGATACACAATTTAATTTTGTTGTTTGATTATTATAGGAATGGGAATTTAAACTAGTATAGAGTAAAAATCACACAAGAAGGAATATATCATAAGATATGAGGGCCAAGTGTGAGGAACCACTAGTTTAAATGATTTTTTTGTGAATGATGTTTTGCTTGAAAACCAACATGCCACACTTTCACTTATCCATAAAATAGACCTTTCATTTTTCAATGCATCTTATATCTTTTTGACTCACCACATCTTAACCCAAAATAAGGTCAAATACACCATAATTAAATTAAGACCACCATATGAGACAATTCTTCTAAATATAGAAGGAAAATTATAAATTTAACCAAACAGTAAATGTGATAAATGTCATATACATCATGGGATCAAATATAATAACACTCTACCATGTTTGTGATGATATTCCTCTTCTCTTTTTCATTATTATTTAGTACCATGAATTTAATGAGATCCACCTTTGATTCGTGATGTCTTGTTGGTTGTTATAAACTAAAGAAAATTCATACTATCAATTAGCCTTATCACTAAAATCAATATCAATTTTCCCCCTATAAAAATAACCATAAAACTAGAGGATATAAGACCATTCATGAAACATTTAATGGAAAATGGAGTAATATCTATGGATAGGCCATGAGATATAATAGAAAAACCCATATTGTTTTCCTCATTACAAAAGGAGAGGATCACATCTAGTAAAACATTTAAATGGATTTATTTTAATTTTTATTTTAGTTTGAGCATAACAAAGGGAGTCTATATCTTCTAGATCAATACTCATAATTCAAAAATATATCATTTTCAAATTAGGTGACAATAGGGGGAAACATATCAATAGTTGCATAGTGAATTATGCAATAGGTTTTTCTACCTTTGACCATCCTCTTTTTTGTTGGTTCTTGGTTAGTTTTGTCCCTAGCCTAGGATTTTGTCACACCCCATCCTCCTCCCCTTCATCCCCATCACCTTGTTACCTTCACCTCTTGACACCCCTTAACACTACGTATGGTTTATCATGACTATAGGTTTGAGCCTAAGGTCCTCCAATTACACAAGCTTGTTGAGGACATCTTCAATATTCATGATATTCCTCCTTTTCTCAAAAATTTTAGTAGCAATGACATGGAACTTTCTTAGGATTTATCACTTCCTTGGTATGAAGGTAGAGTCTTGATTAGAGGACTCAGGTTCACCATTCGTATTGGTCTGATTTATAAAGTAATAATTCTCATTAACAATGGTGAGATCATCTAGAGAGAAAAACATTCCTTGGTTGGTGAACTAAATAACTTCAAAGACAAAGAGAAAAACCAGAGTAATGACAAAGGAGGCATTGTGTAAGAGTCCCTCCCCAAGCATTAGGACAAGGTAATAGTGATTGTTCTATAGTATTTCACTATGGATGGACCCAATACCATTATCAAAAGCTTCCACCTTGCCTTCATTAATCACCTCCATGGTAAGAAGATCATTAATATCCTAAAATACCTATTTATATTTATTGATAGGTTCACCCTAAATTTCAACAAAGGATATTCATCCTTCCATATCCATCAAGACCTCCATCTCATCCTTTATAGACACATGCTCCAAAAGGAGTCCTAGAAGGCTATATTATCATGTGTGGGGATCCCTTTGACTTATACCCAACTCCCTAAGCCTAGCCTTTATGAAAACCCCTAGCCTAATGTAATTGATGAGTCTATCCAGAGGCCCCCCTCTCCTAAGACCATCAGATACTTGAATTTAAGTCCAAGTTTAAGGATGCAAATCCCACTATTAAGTTTGAGATCCATTCTTAGTGCTCTCATACCAAGTCTCAAATCAGTAAAAGGAAGTTTCCCCTCATCTCTAAGCATGATATTGATATTTCACAAGACTCCCTCCTCCTCAAAAAAATTCAAGTGAGAATATTTTTTATGAATTCTTCAATTCATAAGGTAAATCTCTAGAGCAACTCCTCCAAGCAATCTAGCCACTATCAGTGGATATCTTGCATTTCATTCATAACCAAGAAAAACTACATCTAGTAGTTTGTCAACTTGATGAGAGCCCTAAAAAAAGCATCCAAAATGACTACCTCTTTGCTCCAATATGCCATAATCATCTTAGATGAATACAACAACCAATTTTATGGGGATGATCTGGAAAACCATGTAATTTTCCCTACTCCTAGTAATTGTGGATGATGAGCCTCCTTCATCTTCTCCTTTGATTTTTTGTCATTATTATTACCTTATCTGCTCATTTGGTGGGATCCTTGAGCTCTAAATATCCTCTTCTTAGTTGTATTATCGTCTCCCTATCTCTGTAGACCCCCTTCATTGTTGTTTCCCTTGGATTTTCCTCTACATACAACCTCCCTCATGACCTCTTAGTGAGGTCCTCTATTTTTGTCTAGTGGATATTGTCTCCTATTTACTTTGGTTTTTCCTCTTCTTTATTTCAGCTTGATTTTAAAGTTTTGGGAACCCTTTCAAAACCCCTTCGTTCAATCAATAAAAAAAGGCCATGTTAAATTTTTTATTGGATCTTATACAAACCTCTAAAATTATGATGTAAAATAATGAGGAGCAAGACAATGAGAATATTTCCTTATCAATGGTAGAGCAACATGTATATAATCATATTTCCTTCTAAAGAGTTGAACCCCCATGATAGGTTAAATCTTATTAATTGGTTATCCTTTTTCCTCTAAATTTAGAAATAAAATATGTCCAGCATGACTATTTTGGTTTATCCATGGTGGCTTTAGGTTTTTTATATGGTTTATCCTAGGGCATCTCATTTCCTTCATGATATTCTACCCATTCTAGTATCGATCTCCCATTTTAATAGTTAAAATATAGAAATTTTGTAACCCTTTAAAATAGAATGAAGACAATATAAAAATTTATTCTCTAGGAAAGTATGGGTTGTCTAAAAGACCTATTATTCCACATACCTAGGTCATTTTTCATTCTTTAGAAGTTAAAAGCAAGGGATAATCCCAAAAATCTTATAGCAATTAGTTTTTAGGGTTCATTTTTCTAGAGGATATGGGTCTATGGTTTGCTTATGATATTGACTAATAACATATTGTATAAATATTGTAGTAGGTGATGACATGTAAGGATTCAATATATATTTAAATTTTATTTCTTGTAATTGCCCTTAAAAAACTATCTATTTCTAAAATATGAAAGGAATTCACTTAATTATGAGCTTAAACCAAGATATTTAGGTTTGAAGAGGAAATTTGTAGGGTTTGACTAAAATTAATAACTAAATAAGTCATTGTAGTACAAGTGATAAAATAAAATTTTACACATTATTTTATAGTATGGAGTTGTTTTTAACCACTACAATTCCTTGATAGTCAAATTTAAATCACATGTAATACCCTTTTCATGGCAAAAAAAACTTATATAAAAAAATTTCATCTAGAAATTATAGAAATCATATTAGGCAATGAAGTTTTATCTCACACAAAATACTCATACAAATAAACAACTCTATTTTTCCATATTGTTCATAATTTTTTTTTTCATTTGTGGAAAACATCCCAAAAGGGATGCCACTTTTGGGTAAGACCCAAGGAGGCAGGGGTATCCATTCTACCAAAAATGCCTAGGACTCGAACCTGGCCTACCACATTTGACATACTCAAGGAGCAAACAAACACAAAAAACCAATTTAAAAATAAGTAAATAAATAAGTAAATAACAACAAAAATAATAAAATAAAATAAAAAACATGCTCCTTGAGTGTGTCAAAAATAGAAACACACCCAAACACGCACAATAAGATAAAAGAAACCACAACACAAACCATATAGAAAAACATAAGAACCACATAACAAAACACAAACAAGACAAAAACAATAGAACACTACAAAGACGTAACCCAAAAAAAACATGAAAAATAAACACAACCAAAACCTAAAAAATAAAATAAAATAAAATAAAAAACAACCAACAACAAACAATAAACAAAAAAAAAAAACATAGAAAACGCTCACACATAAAAACACGAATTAACACAAACAAAGAGAAACCCAAGAACAAGAACGAAAAAAACACAAGAATAATAAAAAAAATAATAAAAAAAAAAAACACAAAAAAACAAAAACACAAGAACAACAAAAAACAACACAAAGAACACAAAAACAAAACAAAATAAAAGAACCCACCCACCTTAAAAAACTAAACAAAAAAACCAAAAAAGAAAAAAGAAAAAAAAAATTAAACATAACAATGATCTATCTAGACCAGAAGACTATTAAGGCAAGAATCAACAGAGAAAACAAAAGAAAGAATAGAAACAGCTAGGGAACTAAAAAAAACTGAATGAACCAAAGAGAAACAAAAACAAAGGAAGAAGAAACTAGGTACCTTTAGAACTGGAGCCATCCAAAGAAATGATAGAAAGAAGAGCTTTCCTAATTTGAGAAGCCCACCATTTAGGAGGGTGGCCATAACAAGTAAGATCACCTTTGTACAAAGCCCAATTAGCTAAAGCATCAACACTCTTATTTTGATCTCTGACCACATGATTGTATTCAAATTTCAAAAATCCCATTTGGATTAACTGAATCTTCTCAATAATTCTTTTTATTCTCCAATCCACCTTATGATTCTTAGGAGTCTTCAAGAGATTAATCATAAGTTGAGAGTTAGACTCAACTAACACCTTTTCCCATCCAACATTAGTAGCCTTCGAAAGGCCTCTGAGGATACCATACCCCTTAGAAAAGTTATTGGAAATAATACCCAAATTCTCAACAAAAGTAAAAACCAGGGAGCCATCTGAAAGTCTACCAATTCCTCCCACATTGGCTTTTCCAGGGTTCCCTCTAGAGGCTCCATTAGTGTTGAATTTTCCAAAATCCTTAGGAGGAGTTTGCCAATTTCTTGTCCTATCCATCTTACTAATACTCACATTACCTTTAAGTTGGTTGCCCTTAGAATATTTAATCTTCAATATTTGCATCACTTGATCCCATATTTTGTGGGAGTTTTGGGGGTGATTAAGGAGTTGATGGACTGATTCAACTAAGTTGGCTATGGTATTTTGCAAAATATAGTGAATATCCTTTCTATCTTAATTAAAAAAATTTCTATTCCTTTCATTCTAAATATTCCAAAGAAGAATTGTAGAACCCATCCAAACTAACTGCCTAATAAAATGATCAACATCCTCTTGATTAGGCCAATCCCTCCAAAGTTGTTCGAAAGTAAAATAATTGGACCACTGTAAGCCAAGTAAAGTGGCCATTCTTCTCCATATATCAGAGGTTAAAGTACACTCAATAAAAATATGGTTTAGAGTTTCTACATTCTCATCACACATTTCACATCTAAAAGGGCCATGAAAGCCACACTTCATAAGTTGCTCACCAGTAAGCACCCTAGGATGCAATAAAAGCCAATTAAAGAACCTCACCTTAGGCCAGAGCTTTTGATCCCACAATAGATAAAATATGTCAAAAGAATGGTTGGGATTATTATGGCATAAGATCAAATAACCTTGAGAAACTGAATACTCACCCTTAGTAGTGTTGTTCCATCCAAAACAATATTTTTCATGGGACCAAGAGAGGGATCTCATATGAAGGATGCCTTGGATATCTTGTCGTTGCATTTCTAGTATTTAATAGGCCAGTCCTCAATAGGGATTCAATATCTACCAACCTTTGAATTACCAGTATGGTACCGATAGTAATTAGCCACCTTTATCCAATTAGCTCGGTGAAGCTCCTCCATACAAGGCGTCCAATCAGGAAACTGAGTTATTAAAGGCTTGTGACCATCCCAAGAATTTGTCCAAAATTTTTCCTGTTGACCATTATGAATGATCCAAAATAAATTTTTCTTTATCAAATCCTCACCAATCTTAAGAACTGCTAAAATGGGAGAACCTTTGGTAGGAAGTTGATAGCAAACAAGGTCTTCAGGACTTTTGTTCTTAGCATATTTAGCACATAGATTATTGGCCCAAAGAGCATTGGGGTTATGCAACATCCTCGAATATAATTTAGTAGGTAAATATTTGTTGTTATTAATAGAAGATCGTAATCCTAACCCCCCTTCAATATTAGGAAGATATAAAGTATCCGATTTCACCAAGGCCCATTTCATTTTCTCCTTAGTGCCACTCCAAAGGAAACAATGACTGATTTGATCCAATTATTGAAGAACAACCTTTGGGATATTCAAAACGGAAGAAACATGAATAGGACTAGATTGAAGGACTGATTTTACCAAGGTGATTCTACCCCCAGAAGAAAGCCACCTGTTGGTCCACTTTCCAATTTTCTTCTTGACTTTGTCCAACAACCAATTCCAATATTTATTTTTTTGCATTTGAATATTTATGGGAATACCTAAATAAGTGATTAGAATGGAGGTATTATTATATCTTAATTTATCCAAGACCATGGATTCATGTCTAGCAGAGCAGTGAAAGAAAATAAGTTTAGATTTGTCTTCATTGATCAACTACCCAGTAGCCTTAGAAAAATAGCTAATGATTTGCATAGTATTAGAATCTTCCTTAACTGTAGCTTTACCTAAAAGAGTAGAGTCATCCAAAAATTAAATATGAGATATAGGTCTAGCTCCATGAGCAATGGTAACTCCCTCAATGGTTTTGTTTTCCCTCTTTATGGTAATAGTCATATCCAAGCATTTAGCAAGAATGATGAATAAATAAGTGGATAGCGGGTCACCTTGCCTAATACCTATGGAAGATGGGAATGACTGAGAAGGCCTACCATTGATAAGAACTATGTAGGAAATTGAAGAGATACATCCCATAATCAAATCCTTACAATCTTTAGAGAAACCAAATTTCCTCAAAACTTTGATAAGGAAATGTCAATCCACTCTGTCATAAGCTTTGGATAAGTCTAACCGAATGAACATGGAAGGAGATTTTTGCATATCCATGGAATGGATGGCTTCCTGAGAAATAACTATCTCATATACTATTTTATGTCCTTCCACATAACCCCCTTGCTCTGGGGAAATAATCTTATGCAAAAGAGGCTTCAACCTTTCTACCATGATTTTAGTAATGATTTTGAGAAGAACATTACATAAAGTAATAGGTATACAAGCTGAGATATGATCAACCTCTTGAGCTTTTGGAACAATAGTAATATAATTTTTATTGATAACCTTCAAAATTTCTTTGGCTTTCCTGGCTTCTTCCACCACCTCTAATAAATCAACATGAAGGATATCACAGAACTCTTGGTAGAACTCAATGGGAAAACCATCAGGACCTGGGGTTTTCCCCTTTTGCATTTTAAAAACTACTTGTTGAAGCTCATTGATAGTAACAGGAGCAATAAAAATAGATTTTCCTTAGAAGTGATAAGAGAAGGGATTTCTTGAAGAACATTTTGTTGTGAAGCTGAGTCAAGAGGAGTAGCAGCAAAAATATTGGAAAAGTAATCAACAACAATAAAGTTCATGGCATCCCAAGTATAAACAACATCTCTAGAATATGATTTTAAGGAAGAAATAAAGTTGTGAGATCTTCGAGCTAGAAGAGATTTGTGGAAGAAATTTGTGTTTTGATCTCCTTATTTGAGCCATTGAATTATAGATTTTTGCTTCCATAATATTTCTTCTCTTTTTTCCCATTCCTCTAACTGAGTTGTGAGTTTAATTTCATCTGCACTTCTCTTCTCTGTGAGGCCATCTAAACGGGTTTTATTATTAAAATTTTCAATATGAGAAATAACTTCATGTTTTTTTTTATGAACATCCCCAAACTCTTTTCAGTTCCAAGTCTTGATTTTAGATTTAATGTATTACAATATTTTGGCAAAATAGAACATCTTAGTCCCATGCCTAGGTTTACCTTCCTTCCACCATTGTTGCACACAAGGTTTGAAGGAAATGTCTCTAAGACACATTAATTGAAAACAAAAAGGAGAGAAACTCACATTGGTTTTTCACATTTCCACCATAACTGGCCAATGATCTGAACCATCATTATTAAGAATCTTCACTTTAGGAATGTGACCATGGATTAAGAAATTTTCAGAGAGCAAAAACCTATCCAATCTCTCCATTATAAAAGCTAAGCCTCGCATTTTGTTAGACCAAGTCATAAGACCATTATATGGTTGGATATCCACAAGATGGAGGTTTGCAATATATTCGCTCATGAGGTTAGTGCTATTGTCCAAATTTCTATTCCCCCCTTTTCTCATCTAGAGAGAGGATGGTATTGAAATATCTTCCGATCAAGATCCAAGCTTCAGGAAAATTAGAGATAATATGAGTAATATCCTTCCACTATCTTCTTTTTCCTCCAAAGAATTCGGGGCATAAACAGTAATGCATAGCATAATTTGGTTGGAATTTCTACTTTGAATAGCTATAGCCAACAAACCGCAACTGCCAACCATATGGTGAATAACTACCTCTTTTGGGTCCCAAAGATAATCAATGCCACTAGAAGTCCCTTGGAAACTGATGGAAACCACTTTTCTAGCTGGCCAAATTTTACTGGCAATTGAGTCCACATCCTCCATTGACATTTTTGTTTCTTGAAGGAAAACAAGATGTGGATGATTTATCTGGATCATTATTCTAATTTCATTTTGTTTTCAAAGACTCCCTTTGAGTCCTCTAAAATTCCAAGTGATGATCTTCATTAATACCAGGGCTAAAAAATTTGGGAAGGACATTAATCTTACGTTCCTCTGCAAGATTTTCACCTTTTTTTACCATATGATATTGATTGGTCTTGTGACCTACTTTTTGATTAGAATCCATCTTCAATTTTTTTTTCCATGTTTCTTGACTTATTCCAATTGAATCTGAGATGGATTCTAACCTTGAATAATGCTCGTACACATCCAAAATTTTATTAAATGGTTCAACAAATTCTATATTGGGACCTACATTATTTAAAGTTTTGACATTTGAAATATTGTTTTTCTTGTGTAAATTTTCTCCCTTTTTTTTTTGTTGAAAACCTTTGATTTGTTGGTTTGTCTTTGAGTTCTTCCCTTCATATTTAAATTGTGTTTCTAAGATTTCAGTTTCTATTATTTCCTCTTCCTCTATATTGTTCATAATTTGACTCATCATATTTAGAATTTCTAGTTCCATAGAGAATCTAAAGTGTAAAGCATACTCTTAGATTTTTTTACTTTTAAAATGAAATCCCATCAACTCTAAAATTCAAGTGGAAATGTCCATAGTAGTTAATTCCAAAGGCTACCCTAAAATGCCTAAATTATAATGGAAATTTTTTACATTTTTTTTTCTATTACACTTGAAAATACTAAAATGAAAGGGAAAACCTCTAAACTACTTTTATCGTTATAACAAGGAGATGATATTCTATCGTTTGATAAGATTGCATATGATTTCCAAGGACTAACATTAACTTATTTTTTCTTCTCTATATGAAAAAAATAACATTATAGCTTCCTTTTCAAATTAAATTACTTTTATATTTGAATTTTCTCATTGCACTTCCTCATACTATGCATCATTTTCTATTTCTTAAAATGTTTTCTATCGATCATGATAGTGTTTTTAATTTGGTGAGTTCAAGGGACTTTCTTTACAAAATTATAAGATTAGAAATTCCTTGATCATATTTATATTCTACTATTTTATGGTCCCCTTACTTTATATTTGCATTTTTCTCATGACTAATTAGCATTTCTTCTCTTTCTTTATTATTTTCACTTTATAACCCCTTGCCATAATTCTATTTTTATAAAATTTTCAACATATAAATGCAATATTTTCATAATCCTCTTGTTGATCCTTTTTTATTATTTTAGGTTTAATATTATTATATTCAACAAGTGGCTTGGAATATCTCTAGTAACAAATATTTTTTATACACAACATGATTTCACTCATTGGTAATTGATCAATTGCAGATGAAATCCCTTATAGCATTACCAATATTTTTTAAAACCTTCTTACTAATATTTTATATGATATTCTAAAATGCTAAAACATACTCAAAATCCTTTTGATTTTTTCTCTCCATAGAACATTCCTCACTCCATGGGGATACATACAATATATTTTCCCTATAAACCATGGGTAACACCCATTATTTTATGATCCCTTATTTTTATATTAGAGAAGATGATGAAAAAAATACTTTCAACATAAAACTCATTATATAGTTTAAATTTTATACCCACATTTACTTGATTAAAATTTGAATCTTTGAAATACTTGAACAGTATTAAATGAAATTGAATATTTTCCCTCTACTTTTAAGAACCATTTCATCATGTTCAATAATCTCATCCTCGGTAACCACTTTTTGTATATCATCTCTCATAGATATAGGGATTATTATAAATCCATTATCCCTTTTGTTTTTTATTAGAAAAATATGTTGGCAATTTTGGGTTTGAGATCCTAGCTTCTTGTCTATGAGTTGTCATTGATGTCAAAAGGAACTGGCATTAATGTCAAGAGGATTTATTGGCTTCAAAGGTTGAAGATTCCAAAGAATATTTTCTAGAAGATTTCGGAGAGATTCCATGTGGCAGATGAAAAGGTTTTTATCAAAACCATGGCAGGTTTAAGGGTTTTTATTAAAACCAGGTGGATGCATTAAGGGTTTTTCTCAAAACCACTCTCAGCTTAATGCAAAGGTTGGAGACACTTATTAATTAAATAACTTAATTAATAAAACCTTTTTAAGGTTTTTTAATTAATTATTTATTTGATTTAGTGATTAAATTATTTTAATAATTTAATGGGTTCTCCACCTAAGGTCTAAGGTCTAAAAGACCTTTGATTATTTTTTAAATAATCAAAAGGGTTTCATAAACCCTAAAGTTGTTTCGAAGGCGCCAAAATAATATTAATTCGAAAAGTTTGAATTATCCTCCCGTCGACGTCGTGCATAGCATGGAAGTTTGGCTATATAAGCCATAACCTATAGTCCAAAGCAATGGTGTGAAAGAAATTCGAATTGCGCAAAAGTTGGGAAGTAAAAGCTACGGCTATCATTTTTTCGCCACGTTTATCCGCCGCCAAAGGGTTAAGGAGAAGGAGACTCTTGCTAGCCTTCAAGCTAGCATCGTTGGCCTAGTGGCAACGACTGTTCTGCGAAGGCGCTTGAAGGGAGGTCAAGCGTTCGACTCCCGCCGTGGAGTGTGAGAAGAGTTTTTGCGCTCCGATTTTTTTGGAGGCACTGTTGACCCGCGATTTTTGGAAGCATTTTTTTGGTAAGGTTTTTTAAATAAAATCTGCATTTTGTTAAAGAAGAAGTGGTTGGGCAGATTTATTTAAAATTATTTTTAAGGTTAAATGCTTCTTTGGAGATATAAGGTTGATAGTGTGTGGTTGAGATTTTTGGCTTGATTGTTGAGTGAGATTTGCTTAGAAGCTATTATTCCTTGAGCATGGTTTAATTAATTTGGAGAAATAAGGTGTAAAAGGATATATTGTTTGTATGCTTTATATTTTTTGGTAGTTGACTTCTAAGGATTGGAGTCATAAGGTGTTTTATGGAATAAATATTTTTGTGGTTACTTTTATGATCTAACCCTAACTTGGTGGCAAAGTTGAGGGTGGTGTTGGTAACAGAGTTGAAGAACTATTCTCTTCTTCCTCAAACAAAGGTATGGGCAACTTCTTCCATGTATATTGTTGATGGTGTATTTTCTGAAATTGAGTTTGGAGTGAAAAGGTTGTCTACTAGGTATTCTTGTTGGTGTAAATCCCATTTTCTGGATATTGAAGATTGTTTATGCATTAAAATCATTGATGAGTTTTTTGGGTGAATGCATAATTCTAGTTGAGGAAGAGGAAGCATTTTTGCACTAGGGTTTATGTTAGTAAGTCTTGCTACTTGCATTGAGATGGTGAAACCCTTAGTTGGCTGTTTTGAGATTGATGGTTGAGTTGCTTCCATAGAGGTTGTTTTGATCAAGTTAATGCTTTACTTGATACATGATTTGGGCTTACTCCATTGAGATTGATTTGAGCAAGTTATTCTTTGCATTGGTGATTTATGTTGGTGGTTGTTTTGTTCAAATACCTTTGGAGGGAAAAGGATGTCTACTAGTTTCCTTTTCATGTAGTGATTGGTTGAATGCTTCAAGGTTAATGTTGAGTTGAATGATGTTGGTTAAACCTTGTCTATAAGCATTGTTGTTAAAGCCCTAATTGGTTGAGAAAAGATATTGGTTGTGGAAAGAACATGAGTATCATTGTTATATGAGATATTGCATGGTTGGCAATTGTTGGGTTGTGTTTCATGTTCTTGAGAAAAGCATACTACATCTATCTTATTCTTTTGAGATTGAGATTGAGTTGAGATTGAGATTGGGAGTTAAGTATAGAACATATTGAGTCTCTAACAATTCTCTTTATGTTTCTATGAGATTTGAGATTGAGATTGGGAGTTAAGTATAGAACATATTGAGTCTCTAACAATTCTCTTTATGCTTCTATGAGGTTGATGAATCACATTGGGTCTCTAACAATTCTCTTTGTGGGTTCATGCTAAGCAAGTTTTTCTTGATGAACTTGTGAGCTGATTTGGACAGGTTCTAGTGAAGACTTGTGAGCTGATTTGGACAGGTTCTAGTGAGGACTTGTGAGCTGATTTGGACAGGTTCTAGTAGACTTTAGAAAAGTTCTAGTGAGGACTTGTGAGCTGATTTGGACAGGTTCTAGTGAGGACTTGTGAGCTGATTTGGACAGGTTCTAGTGAGGACTTGTGAGCTGATTTGGACAGGTTCTAGTGAGGACTTGTGAGCTGATTTGGACAGGTTCTAGTGAGGACTTGTGAGCTGATTTGGACAAGTTCTAGGGAGGACTTGTGAGCTGATTTGGACAGGTCCTAGCAGAGGACTTGAGGACAGAGTTGAAGTGGTTCTTTGAGAAGAACCCGAGGATAGTTTTGACAAGTCTTTGAGAAGGCTTGTGTGCAGTAGAGATTGATTTGTTCAAGCTTTATGAGTTGAGCTTGGGACAGATCTGACAGAGTGAGGAAGACTTGTGCTGGACCGATTGACTGTGTTTAGTACAGGTTGATGAGTTGTTATGGAGGTGATCAGTGAGGACAGAGGTCTCTTGAGGCTGAGCATTGAGGACAGGAGGTCTTCTATGGAAAGGAGTTCCATGTGCTAGCGGAATAAGAGGCAGGTGATCTTCTGAAGTATCATTTCTAGAGCTGAGGGGAAGGATTCTCCTTTGGGTAGGAGGCTCATAAATTCATGAGGAGGGGAAGGATTCTCCTTTGGGCAGAGGCTCATAAATACTTGAGTAGGGGAAGGTTTCTCCTTTGGGATGAGGCTCATAAACATTGTAATTGGGAAGGATTCCCAAAGAACTTTGAGAAAGATTTTTAGAGAAAAGTTTTGTGGATGTAGCCCATGTTGGGTGAACCACGTTAAAATTGGTGTCTCATTGTGTGTTGCTTTATGCATTGCTTTGATATTGCTATTGGTTCATTGCTTTGCGAAGTTGAAGTTAAATAGAGAAAGTAAAAAGAGGTCTTATACTGTTCACCCCCCCTCTCAGTATAAGCTTGTGTTCTTCAATTGGTATCAGAGCGGGTTCCTTCGAAAAGTTTAACAACTTGAAGGAAAATATTGTAAAGAACACAATGGAATCTACAAGTGGTAATGCAACACCTATTCTTGATGGGGCAGATTTTGGGCTTTGGAGTGCTAGGATGAAGGTTCATCTTATGGCTCTTGGAAATGAAGTTTGGGAAGTGATTGAGGATGAGTATACCATTCCTGAGCATGGTCCTTCTACTAAGGAAGAGAGGCTCCTACATCATAGCAATTCAAAGGCAATGAATGCAATCCTGAAGGGTTTACGGAAGGTAGATCTTACCAAGGTGATTCACTGCAAGACAACTAGTGAAATGTGGAAACAGTTGAAGGTGGTTCATACAGGTGATGCAAATGTCCGAAAGGCCAAGTTGAGACACTTCAAAGGTATGTTTGAACAACTCAAGATGAATGATGAAGAAAATATTAGTGACTATATGCTTCGTATGGATGAGATTGTTAACTCTATGAAGGAACTAGGTCTTGAGCTTGCTGAAAATGATATTTGTGATAAGATTTTGAGGTCTCTTCCAAATAGATTTAGTGAAAATATTTCTGCTATTGAGGAAGCTAAGGATTTGGATAAGTTGAAAAAGGATGAGCTTCATAGTATACTTGCAGCATTTGAGTTGAGAACTCAAGTGAAGGTTGATGTTAAGAAGGAGGCAGCTTTCAAGGCTACCAAGAAATCCAAGGGTAAAGAGCTTCAAGATAGTGATGAGTCTTCTAGTGATGAAGAGGCATATTACAACAAGAAGGGCAAGTTCTCAAGAAAGCACAAAGGTATGAAATATGTCAAGTGTTTCAATTGTGGAAAGTTTGGTCATTATGCTACTAATTATACTGTTGCCAAGGATGAAAGTGATGAAGATAAACAGGATTATAAGAGCAAGGATTCTGAAAGGCACAGGCATCAAAGGAAGAATAAATATGAGCAAAGCAATCAAGGAAAGAGGTACTCTCACAAACACAAGAAAAGTTTCTACCTAGACAAGGCAAGTAAGTGTTCTAGTAGTGATAGTGAAAGTTCTTCAAGTGATGTTGGAAATGAGATGTTGTTCCTAACAGAAAAAGAAGAAGAAAAGAAACATAGATTTGTCCTTATGAAATGTTTTAGATGTGGAAATTTTGGACATCTTGAGGATGATTGCACAAATGATGGATTGATTTCTAGTTATACTATGTATGAGGATGCTTCGAAAAATTGTAAGGAAGATCTTTGTATGGCTTTAGAAAAGGGTAGCACCTCTAGTGATAAGAAATCTGAAAAAGTCATTGATGTTTCAAAAGGCAAACAAATAGAGGAAGTTATAGAGGATGGTGAAGTAGATCTTGAAGCTGAACTTGTTAGTGCTCTTAGTGCTTTGAAAAAGGAAAGAAAGAAGAATGCTAGACTCAATGATAAATTGGATGAATGTTGTATTGAGAGAGATGAGCTTATAGAAAGTCTTGACTTCTCTATAGCTAAGACACAGAAACTTAAGGATAAGTTAGAGTCTAAGGTTCTTGAGTGTAGAGAGTTGGAACAGAAAGTGGCTTCCTTGAAAGAGGAAACTAAAGAGTACAAGGAGAAGCTTTACAGGTTTGAAGATAGCACCAAAAAGGTAAAGTCAATCATCAAAGATCAAAGAAGGACAACAGATAAAACAGGTCTTGGTTTTGGTAAGAAACACATGGAACAAGTTGGCGACTCTACTGGGGAATCTAGTAAGAGATTCCGAAAGGAAGAGAGTTCTGATGAGGAAAGTACTTCAGAAAAAGAGTCCTTGAGTGATAGATGCACAGAATCAGAAAATAGGAATCAAAAAAAGGGGAGAAAGTTTACAGGACCTAAGAGGTCAAATCAAGGAAAGTTTAATGGCAGATGTTTTGCTTGTCACAAGTTTGGTCACATGGCTTCACATTGCATGACTCAAGTGAGGAAGGTAAATGACAGATTCGGAGGTGGTAATTTCTTTCAAGGGTATTGCTACTCTTGTAAACAGTTTGGGCACAAGGCTATTTATTGCAAGGCTAATAACAGGAACAGTGGTTGGTCAGAACAGATGGAGTCAAAGATCAGGTATGCCTCAAAGAAATAACATTGTTAGTTGTTATAAGTGCAACAATGAAGGTCACATAGCTAGACAGTGTAGAGCTGAAATTCCAAGGTACAGGAACAGGAACATGGGTATGAACAGGCACAAGAATCAAGACATGGATAAGAACAGGAATGATAACAAGAACAACAACAATGACATGAACAGGAATAGGAATATGGACAAGGAGAACAAGAGAAGACATGGTAAGGCAACTATAGACACTGATGAAGATCAGTGCCTAATGGGAGTTTTACTCCCACCCCAGAATTAATCACCTCAACAGGAGGTGGGGGAGGGACTAAGCTAAGAGGCTCATTCTTAGTCCCAAGCCCCAAAGGTGACCCTTTGCCATTGATGACAAAGGGGGAGAGATATGAGTAAGGGGGAGAGCCTCAAGTCAGGGGGAGCTGATTTCTATACAGCAGTTTTGAGTTTCAGTGTTGTTGAGAAGCATGGTTTGCCATCAATGACAAAGGGGGAGATTGTTGGCAATTTTGGGTTTGAGATCCTAGCTTCTTGTCTATGAGTTGTCATTGATGTCAAAAGGAACTGGCATTAATGTCAAGAGGATTTATTGGCTTCAAAGGTTGAAGATTCCAAAGAATATTTTCTAGAAGATTTCGAAGAGATTCCATGTGGCAGATGAAAAGGTTTTTATCAAAACCATGGCAGGTTTAAGGGTTTTTATTAAAACCAGGTGGATGCATTAAGGGTTTTTCTCAAAACCACTCTCAGCTTAATGCAAAGGCTGGAGACACTTATTAATTAAATAACTTAATTAATAAAACCTTTTTAAGGTTTTTTAATTAATTATTTATTTGATTTAGTGATTAAATTATTTTAATAATTTAATGGGTTCTCCACCTAAGGTCTAAGGTCTAAAAGACCTTTGATTATTTTTTAAATAATCAAAAGGGTTTCATAAACCCTAAAGTTGTTTTGAAGGTGCCAAAATAATATTAATTCAAAAAGTTTGAATTATCCTCCCGTCGACGTCGTGCATAGCATGGAAGTTTGGCTATATAAGCCATAACCTATAGTCCAAAGCAATGGTGTGAAAGAAATTCGAATTGCGCAAAAGTTGGGAAGTAAAAGCTACGGCTATCATTTTTTTGCCACGTTTATCCGCCGCCAAAGGGTTAAGGAGAAGGAGACTCTTGCTAGCCTTCAAGCTAGCATCGTTGGCCTAGTGGCAATGATTGTTCTGCGAAGGCGCTTGAAGGGAGGTCAAGCGTTCGACTCCCGCCGTGGAGTGTGAGAAGAGTTTTTGTGCTCCAATTTTTTCGGAGGCACTGTTGACCCGCGATTTTTGGAAGCATTTTTTTTGGTAAGGTTTTTTAAATAAAATCTGCATTTTGTTAAAGAAGAAGTGGTTGGGCAGATTTATTTAAAATTATTTTTAAGGTTAAATGCTTCTTTGGAGATATAAGGTTGATAGTGTGTGGTTGAGATTTTTGGCTTGATTGTTGAGTGAGATTTGCTTAGAAGCTATTATTCCTTGAGCATGGTTTAATTAATTTGGAGAAATAAGGTGTAAAAGGATATATTGTTTGTATGCTTTATATTTTTTGGTAGTTGACTTCTAAGGATTGGAGTCATAAGGTGTTTTATGGAATAAATATTTTTGTGGTTACTTTTATGATCTAACCCTAACTTGGTGGCAAAGTTGAGGGTGGTGTTGGTAACAAAGTTGAAGAACTATTCTCTTCTTCCTCAAACAAAGGTATGGGCAACTTCTTCCATGTATATTGTTGATGGTGTATTTTCTGAAATTGAGTTTGGAGTGAAAAGGTTGTCTACTAGGTATTCTTGTTGGTGTAAATCCCATTTTCTGGATATTGAAGATTGTTTATGCATTAAAATCATTGATGAGTTTTTTGGGTGAATGCATAATTCTGGTTGAGGAAGAGGAAGCATTTTTGCACTAGGGTTTATGTTAGTAAGTCTTGCTACTTGCATTGAGTTGGTGAAACCCTTAGTTGGCTGTTTTGAGATTGATGGTTGAGTTGCTTCCATAGAGGTTGTTTTGATCAAGTTAATGCTTTACTTGATACATGATTTGGGCTTACTCCATTGAGATTGATTTGAGCAAGTTATTCTTTGCATTGGTGATTTATGTTGGTGGCTGTTTTGTTCAAATACCTTTGGAGGGAAAAGGATGTCTACTAGTTTCCTTTTCATGTAGTGATTGGTTGAATGCTTCAAGGTTAATGTTGAGTTGAATGATGTTGGTTAAACCTTGTCTATAAGCATTGTTGTTAAAGCCCTAATTGGTTGAGAAAAGATATTGGTTGTGGAAAGAACATGAGTATCATTGTTATATGAGATATTGCATGGTTGGCAATTGTTGGGTTGTGTTTCATGTTCTTGAGAAAAGCATACTACATCTATCTTATTCTTTTGAGATTGAGATTGAGTTGAGATTGAGATTGGGAGTTAAGTATAGAACATATTGAGTCTCTAACAATTCTCTTTATGTTTCTATGAGATTTGAGATTGAGATTGGGAGTTAAGTATAGAACATATTGAGTCTCTAACAATTCTCTTTATGCTTCTATGAGGTTGATGAATCACATTGGGTCTCTAACAATTCTCTTTGTGGGTTCATGCTAAGCAAGTTTTTCTTGATGAACTTGTGAGCTGATTTGGACAGGTTCTAGTGAAGACTTGTGAGCTGATTTGGATAGGTTCTAGTGAGGACTTGTGAGCTGATTTGGACAGGTTCTAGTGAGGACTTGTGAGCTGATTTGGACAGGTTCTAGTGAGGACTTGTGAGCTGATTTGGACAGGTTCTAGTGAGGACTTGTGAGCTGATTTGGACAAGTTCTAGTGAGGACTTGTGAGCTATTTGACAGGTTCTAGTGAACTTGTGAGCTATTTGACAAGTTCTAGTGAGGACTTGTGAGCTGATTTGGACAAGTTCTAGGGAGGACTTGTGAGCTGATTTGGACAGGTCCTAGCAGAGGACTTGAGGACAGAGTTGAAGTGGTTCTTTGAGAAGAACCTGAGGATAGTTTTGACAAGTCTTTGAGAAGGCTTGTGTGCAGCAGAGATTGATTTGTTCAAGCTTTATGAGTTGAGCTTGGGACAGATCTGACAGAGTGAGGAAGACTTGTGCTGGACCGACTGACTATGTTTAGTACAGGTTGATGAGTTGTTGTGGAGGTGATCAGTGAGGACAGAGGTCTCTTGAGGCTGAGCATTGAGGACAGGAGGTCTTCTATGGAAAGGAGTTCCACGTGCTAGTAAAATAAGAGGTAGGTGATCTTCTGAAGTATCATTTCTAGAGCTGAGGGGAAGGATTCTCCTTTGGGTAGGAGGCTCATAAATTTGTGAGGAGGGGAAGGATTCTCCTTTGGGTAGAGGCTCATAAATACTTGAGTAGGGGAAGGTTTCTCCTTTGGGATGAGGCTCATAAACATTGTAATTGGGAAGGATTCCCAAAGAACTTTGAGAAAGATTTTTAGAGAAAATTTTTGTGGATGTAGCCCATGTTGGGTGAACCACGTTAAAATTGGTGTCTCATTGTGTGTTGCTTTATGCATTGCTTTGATATTGCTATTGGTTCATTGCTTTGCGAAGTTGAAGTTAAATAGAGAAAGTAAAAAGAGGTCTTATACTGTTCACCCCCCCCTCTCAGTATAAGCTTGTGTTCTTAAAAATATTACTTAATTTGGTTAGTGAATCCTTATCTCCAAATTTTTCTTCTTTAAATGAATTTTCTATTTACTTGAACATAATTTCATTATGAAAACACTTTATTATTATTTTTTCTATAAATATTAGGAGTAATATATTTGAAGGTGAGGTTAACTCCTTTCTAGCACTCCCTCCTTGCTCATAGTCACTCATATACATTCCTCCTACATCTTAATTAATATTTATAATTCTCATATAACATTACCCTTTGATTGCAACTAGAATAAGTAAAAATAATAATAATAATTTTGAGTTATTAATTTTCCTTGATAATTTTTAATTGGAATCATCTATTAATTTCAAAGTAGTGAGGGATGAAGAAAGAATGGAATATAATGAAATGTTTAGACACCTTGTCCATTTTGATTAGATGTAATCATTTTGATATGTTTTGATTTATAAATAATATTTTTAGTGACTCTAAAAGGATAAGGTCTTCAAAATAAATAACACAAAAAAATATATTTGTTTTTGGTCTATTGGGACTAAACTCAATATTTTTGATACTTTGATTTGTAAATGATAGAATAGATCCATGATGACAACAAGAATTCATATTGTATAAAGACATTTACATGTAAACTCTAAAGAATATATAGCCACTTATTCTAATAAGTTCCTCTC
Source organism: Wollemia nobilis (assembly GCA_028583015.1). Lineage (NCBI taxonomy): Eukaryota > Viridiplantae > Streptophyta > Pinopsida > Araucariales > Araucariaceae > Wollemia > Wollemia nobilis. Next base: position 140,529 of record JAQPPZ010002988.1, read on the forward strand.
CTTTAGGTAACATATCATGTTAAGAATGAGTAACATTTAACTGATGCAAGTATTTTTTACTAGATATGTTTATTTTTAAAAGCATTTAAAGTATTATTATTATTATAAAAAAATAATCCATGTATTATTCTAAGATCAAAATAAAGTATATTGTAATTTAAAAATAAATATTATTTATCAAAAATAATTTGGATTAGGAGGAAATCAAAGATTTAACAATGGAACATTCTGGTTATTTGACTAACACCCTGAGTTTCTTTTGTCTTGGATATGTTTTTGAGTGTTCTTGCATAATATTGATATGGTCCCTAGAACTATCAAACCATCAAATAGCACTAGCACTATGGAAGAGAATGCATGTAAAGATAACTCCTCTCAAATGATTGTAAAAAATTGTTTTGAAGGTGGTACATGAGGTAACCCTCCTTCACCTGATGTAGTTCTTACATTCCTTGATATTGATAGTATATACCATTGGTTAGAGTCAATCACACTTGTTGGGTATTTTGTGCAATGTATCCCTAGTGAATATTCTATTTAGGTCTAGTTTAATGTAGCTTGGACTCTTAATTTTCAGGTTCATGCAGTCAAGTTGATGACGATTTAAAATGATACAAAGGGTATTTTATTGTTTCACTTTGTAGAATTTTCCCACACTAAGGTGATTTACTAGAATGTCTCCTAGTATATATGGATATCCCTACTTGTTTTATCACCATGGACCCATGATGTTTCTATTTCTAAATAAAAGACTACAAAAGTCCCTATATGAGTTAAATTATTGGGACTCCCTCTATCTTTTTGGTCCTTTATGAGATGCATAATATCCCATTTGAGGAATGCCATCTTAGTTGAGGTGGATAAATGTTTTCATGTATGCCATAAAAAGTGTGTTTACATCGAGGTTGATATTTCGTGTGATATCAAGAAGACTATTGGATTCCAATTTTATGACACTATGATATCTAAGTGGTTCATGTACACCAACTTCCCAAACACATATTTTCAATGTTTGTGATTAGAAAAAAATATCAAATATTGTCCCCTAATGCCTTATAATAGCGATAGGTAGACCTCCACCACATTTATTGTGACCATTCCTCAACCCAAGGAGGATGGTTAGATGACTATGTGTAGGAATAAAAATATGTGCTTGATTACCTCTAAAGGTGCACAATCAAAATTGATGAAGGAAACATTGTTACCCTAGCTAAAATTATCTATAAAGAGGCTCATTAGCTTCAACAAGTTTGTATACTAAGGGTTACAACTATGATTGCTTCATAATCTACTCTATTATCTATCCCTATAGTTCATTCCACTTTTCTAGCCTTAAGCAGTTCCACACTATGAAGGGGGCCTAGAGATAAATATGTCACCCTAGAGAAGTGGCTCCACATGTCTAGTATTCACTTAGGTAGTTATATTTCTAATTTCTCCAACAAATAAAGTGTGTTGGAGTATCTTAGCAAAAAGGATTTGTTGTTGGATTCCTTCCCCCAATAAACTTACTCTCCTAGAACATTTGGGGTCTAATAGACTCCAAAAGCAAATTTATAATTCACAAAGCCTACCAAAACTTTTCAATTTTGGGACTCCTATATTTATAGGAAGTGAACATTTCAAATTTTTATTGTCTTTAAGCTATCATGTAATTTGGATAGAATGATTTTTTCATAGCAACCATGAAAGCGGTCAAGGTGGCATCACCACCTATGTAGTGACATTATGGCATTCCCAGTTGGTGAACCATGGTTGTGACCCCACAAATAGAGAATTATGGACCATATTTTATATTAATAACCATGTATTGGGGGTTATTAATATTTTTACCTCTAACAATGTCAAAAAATCCCATATTTATATTTGGATTGTGGAATCCTTACCTTTTGTCATGTGGGTTATATGTGATAACTTTAATATGACAAGCGGTATGGGCATCACATGCACTATATAAATGACAAAAGAACCATTTGGTTTTAGGTATGACAAAAGTCAGGTTTCTTTTATCCCAATATTGGATGATGCAAATCACATATTCCTTGGTTTGCATTGTATGATATGCAAGCCAACCCTAACAAAATCCTTAAATGATTTGATTCGATAATATTGTTAGGGAAAACTACATTAAATTTTAGCAACTATTATGGTATCCTAGTGGAACATCTCCTTGAGGTCATCATATCAGACCACTCTCCCATATGGTTTCATATGTTAGCTTTTGATGTTGTATGCAATGGGAGATAGCAATCACAAGATGCAAAAATAATATGAAAGAAAGTAAATCTACGAGATGACTGAAATATGCTATAAATAGAAATGATAGAAATGAATACAATGTAGCTATGGAGGAAATGAACACTCCATGAATAATGCTACTGGACTACATTGCACCCATCTCCAATATGGGTGACTTTATCTAAGCTATGCTCTATGATGTTGTAAGTGATGCTCAATATGATGCTCTCTGATCTATGACAATAAGGCCATTATATAGGAAGATAGGTTCCTTGGCCAACACTCTATCTAGCTATGCAAGGGACAACTTGCAAGGGACAACTTGCACATGTACAACTTGCACATTGACACTTGTGCATTTATTACATTGCATGAAGAAACTAGGTAACTTCCCCCTAAAGTAATCTAATGTCCTAAGTATGTACCTTGGTAGGTACATTTACATGACCCAAATGATGTAATATAATCTATTTCTAACACCCCCCTGTATTACATTATTTGGGTATTGAAGACTTTAGTCTTCAATGTGGATCTTCTTCCATTGAATGATCTTTGGCTTGTTCAGGTCCTTCTTCCTGGTCTTCTATCCAGCCACCTTTATTGTAGTATTTGTGAGTATCTTCATTTGGTTCTGATTGTTGATGACTGAGTAGAGCATGGTGCAATTGTCCTCTCATCTTCTTGATTCTTCTATGCTTACCTTTTTGGTGTATTGGTCCTTCATTTTCTTCAACCTGTTCCTTTGAAAAAATGTTAGTATCATTTTGAAACATCACGATATCTTGTGAAATTTCCATTGAATCCAGGATATATGTATCTCCATGGATTGATCCTATTGCCTTTATTTCACCTTGATTCATGATGAGACATGTATTGACTCCATCCATATATCCAAAGTTGATCATATAGTTGTCTTCTACTAATTTTCTCATAGAGATGAGATTGAATGTTAATCCTAGAACATACAATACTTTTTGTAGTAGAAGATTTGGAAATGATATGTTGGGTGTTACACATCCATATCCATGTATGGGATAAGTTTGGCTATCTACAATTCTTAGTCTATAGCCTTTAGCACCTTCAAGACAGTCAAACCATTGTATATTTCCTGTCATATGATGACTGGCTCCTGAGTCAATGTACCACATGTTTTCATGTTTTGTAGATTGGTTGAAGCAAGTTTCACATTCATTGTATGACATTCCTTTTCCCATTTGAAGAAGTAAAATTGAAGAAATGAGATAGGACTTAGAACCTTGAAGTATATAAGCTTGATTTTGATAAAACCTTTATTGATCCTTAGGTTTGTAGGCTTCCTTATGTCTCCCTAGTAATGAGAGTGTATACACCTAATGGAATTTTAGGTTTTGTAAAAAGCTTATATTTTCCCAATGGATTTGCAACTTGATAATTTATGATAAATGCTGATATTACCAAGTTTTGTAGAATCCCTTATGACTCCCTAGGGATATAATATAGTGCTTTTGAAAAGATAGTTCAATTTTTGGTTGATTTTGTAAGGTTTTGTAAATATCAAAAATCAACTTTTATTATCCCTTATTGCTCCTATTGAACTAAGCACTTTTCCAATTTGAAGAGGTTTTAATGTTGGATTTCTTTTGTCCTTTTTTTGATGTGTTTGAGACAAGTATATAAATTTCCAACCTTAGCATAAAGCTTTTAATAACCTCTTTTAAATATCCCTTTAGGATTTTGATTGTAGTGTATCTAATTTCCAATAAGTCAATTTGATGTAGTAACCCTTATAACTCCCAAATTTTGGAAAATTAGACCACAATAATATTTGCAAATATTTTATAAATAAATTCCAGTAGAAGTCCTTATTGCTCCTATGTTAATATTGCAAATATTATATTGATATGATATATTATTCCCCTTTAAGATATAGCTTTCAATGTAGTTGTATTCCTCTAAGTTTAACCTTATAACTCCCAAGAAAGTGAAAGCATATTATAGTGGGAATAAAGCTTACCTTATATCATTCAATAGTTGACGTTGTATTCATTGTGCATGGGCTGCAATATAGATGTTGCTTCTTTGGCTCTTCCTCCAATGATTTGCTTGGAACCTTCGTGGGTTTAGATGTTCCAAATGTGGCACCATTTATATTCTACCTTTGACCTTCCCTATCCAGAGCATTGAAGGCTCTTTCACACCTTGCTTCCATGCTATCGCTTCACCCTGTGTTCGCAGACCTCAGACGTAAATGCTCCTCTGAATGCCTTGGTCATTGATGCTCTTAAATTGGAGGAGAATCTTGGTTTGAGTGCCAAGTGGCACGTCCATTTCTTCGTGAGTGCTTGAGGAGTAGAAGATGCTTGAGAACACTTGTGTAACGTATGGATGTTACATTATTTTAATGAAGTGCTCAGCTTTCCTTTAGATAAGTGTTCCTCATATATTCATTGCACCAACCTGTAGCTTGTAACTCCCTTGATGATGAAGATGAGCGCTCGAGTGAGGAGCGTTAGGGTCTTGTCTCAAGTGATAAATGTCACTTCCTCCTTGTGCATGGGCATCTTCTATAACACTCCTTCAACGTATCCTTCTTGGAGGTTCTTTAAACCCTATAATATCCATAACTCCTTTTTCGATCAATTGCACTTGCTTGTAGATTGTTTCAAGATGAGTTGAGGAGCATCGATCTGGAGGCTTGAGCACCAAATTTTCTGCTTTGAATATGTGGAGACTGGAATGCTCCAATGGTGCTTCTATCTTCCTCTTTTCTCACCTGTTATACATCCTCCTTGTAGACAATGTTGCTCTTGATTATAACATCATTTTCTCCCTTTGATTTTTCATCTTGTCTCTTGCAGGTTCGATCATCCAATATGAGGGAGTAAGAGCCTTTAGAGTGACTCCTTTGATGTGCTTGGAAGGATGTTAGTGAACGACCACCTTTAGATGGTTTTTCCAATGGATGTTGAGCCCTTGAGACACCTTCAAATCTACCTCATTTTTATGTATAAACCAGATTAGGATAGTGCAATGCAATGTAACATATTCATGTATAAAATAGCTCTTATTGCACCTTCTTTTGCACCTCTTTTTCAGGTCTGATTTTCTGGTTTTGTGGCAGAATTTTGAATGCAATATGAGGGGTTTTGAGGTTGTCTCTTTGATTAGACACCTTCCCATTTTTTCTTGGATATTTTATAAATGGATCCAAGATTGTAACCACTTGATAGAAGCTCTCTTTTTGTTGTATTTTTCTGCACTATTTCTTTTGTAGAAAACTTATTGTGCTTTGAACTTGAGACTCACCAAGTCTCGTTCGAGGCTTCCTTTGCTGCTCTTTTGGTGGTTACTTTCTTCTCCAATGCTTGGAGGATTGAGCTGATTTTGTGGCTTCCTCAGGCCACTCAAAGTTGCAGATCTCTATGCACTAATAGTGTCTTTAGACACTTTGACAAATTATGTTTTTGTGCCTTTCTCAAGAACACAAATAACAATATTTTGAGAGCAATAGGATAGTGCAAATAAATCTAATAAACTTTCACTTTTAATGCACTAACAATTTCACCTTATCACTCCAATTAACTCTCAAAAATTAATGCACTTAATCAATTTACTGCAACTAATCAAGAATAATCTGAAATGAATCTTCAAGAATTATTCTGCAATTTCATTATAAGCAAAGGTAGTAGGAGCTAGTCTTCTTTTGCTTTCCAAAGTAGATGATAGGTAGTTGATAGATAGTTGAAATTATGAAATCTAATCAACTCCTAAAGTGCAAATGAACCTTAAAGGAACCTTTCTCTTTTTGCACTTTTGAAGACTGTAATTCAATTCTCCTTTTTGCAACTTTAATCCAAATTAAGGTGCTTAAACAAATCTGATAAGTAATCCAATTAATGAATCTACTTGCACCAATAGTTGCATACCTTTTTTTGAAAGCTCTTTTGCTACTTCTGTAGAGGATGTAGATCTTGGTGTCTAGGATCACCAAGTTGTTGCCTTGAGTAAGATGTTGCAGCTCTTTGTAGGCTTCCTTGAACAACTTCATCTTCACCAAAATATGGTCTCAAACTTTCTTTCATGAGCCTAGGATTTTGGTGGCTTGTTCTCCTCTTGTAGTCTCCTCCTTTTGCTGTATATTTGAAGAGATATTCATTTCTAAAGTGGTGCCTTCTTGCTGTGAGAGGTAATCTCCAAATCTCCTGGATTTGGTAGGCTTCTTCTATCTGAATCTTCCTTCAAGCTTCTTGTCAAATTCTAACTTCAAACAAGATCTTCTTCTCAAGATTTTGAGTGTCTTGAGGTCTTCACTGGATTCTTCTTCTAGGATTTGGCACTCCTTGCCAAATTCTTCTCCTCTTGGGCTTGTTGTCGAATGGCGATAATTGTCCCAAGTCCTTCACTATCAAGGGCTTCTCCTTGGTAGTGGATTTCTCCAATGAGTTCTTCTTTGATGATTTCTTCAGTAAGGCTCTCCAAGCCTTTTACTGGATGCTCATTGAGACCTCCCCAAGGTCTTTGATCTTGCAGCTTCTTCTGGTCTTCCTTGAGACCTTTTCTTCAACCTTCTACTCCTGGAAGTGTTGGTGGTGAGATCTTCCTCTAGATCTTCACTTCTACTACTTCTGGATTCGAGCAGGACTCTCCTAGTCCTTCTTCTTCCAAGACTAGAAGTTCTTCAATGAGATCTTCTCCTGATATCTTTGCCTTTAGGTGTTGGATTGATTCTGAAGAAGATACTCTTCCTAGATTTCTTGTAGGAAGTTTTCCGACTCACTGAATCTCCTTTCCCTACAACAAAGTATTAGTACTAAAATCTTAATCTCCTTCTGAATCAGATACTCACTTCTAGAGTCTTCTTCAGGATCAAGGCTACTATGGCCTTATTTTAGTATCAAGGCTTTTATGGCCTTTTTATCAAGGCTTTTTGGCCTTTTTCTTCAATATCAAGGCTTCTTTGGCCTTTTTCAAGATCAAGGCTTTTGTGACCTTTTTCTTCTGGATTTAGGCTTCTATGGCCTTTTCTTTTGGATCAAGGCTTCTATGGCATTTTCTTCTTGATCAAGGCTACTATGGCCTTTTCTTCTTGTGTGAAGTTCTCAATTTAGTAATGGAGATCTCCTGTCTCCTAACTTCACCACAACTCTTCTCCAGAAGTCTTCTTTCATAATATTCTTTTCTTGGACAAGGAACTAACCTCTGCACTATGAAGATACATCGACCTTCGAGCAATGAAGTTGAAGTCTCCTAGATTTCTATTGTAGGAGGAATCCCAATATTCTGAGAATTAGATTTCTACAACAAAAGAAACTTTGGGCAATAGTTAAGAAATTCTAGATATCCTGAATTATCTTCACTAGTTGATTTGTCAATCTAGTGGATTGAATGTTGAGTCCTAGTCTTCATGAGTTTTTCTGCAACTCTATGGAAAGACTCTAGCCAAATGCAATCTCAGTATTTCTAAAACTGAGATTTCTTTCAGTCCTCACTTGTGGCTCTCCCTGATTCTACCACCTAGACTCTTTTGAGATTTTTTGATAGTGACTGGTCCAAAGGTGCATCAGGTTGACAAAAAACTTAGGCTCATTGATAATGGTGGTTTTCCTATGGCTAGATCTACCGTAGCTCTGATACCACTATTAGCTTTTGATGTTGTATGCAATGGGAGATAGAAATCACAAGATGCAAAAATAATATGAAAGAAAGTAAATCTACGAGATGACTGAAATATGCTATAAATAGAAATGATGGAAATGAATACAATGTAGCTATGGAGGAAATGAACACTCCATGAATAATGCTACTAGACTACATTGCACCCATCTCCAATATGGGTGACTTTATCTAAGCTATGCTCTATGATGCTATAAGTGATGCTCAATGTGATGCTCTATGATCTATGACAATAAGGCCATTATATAGGAAGATAGGTTCCTTGGCCAACACTCTATCTAGTTGTGCAAGGGACAACTTGCACATGTACAACTTGCACATTGACACTTGTGCATTTATTACATTGCATGAAGAAACTAGGTAACTTCCCCCTAAAGTAATCTAATGTCCTAAGTATGTACCTTGGTAGGTACATTTACATGACCCAAATGATGTAATATGATCTATTTCTAACATCACATTGAATGGTTGAAAAGTGGGTTATCTATTTTAAATATCTAGTTCTACTTAAACATGTCATTGCTTTGCCACACAACCTTTCTAACCCACATTTTATATATTTGGAATTTAGTGCCATGTATTTTTTCTAAGAATAGTTGGATCAAGTTGTGGAATAGTGAAATATAATGTATCATATATTTTTTTACACATACGATCACCAATCGATCCTCTTTCACAAACTATTCTATACTACGACTTCCTCTAGGCTCAAAAAAGCCACCATGGCTCTTGAATCTCACCCTTGCCCCACCTCTCTTTAATGAAAGATTGTCAATTTCAAGCATAAACAACAAATTATTGACAACTATGCAACCTAGGGAACCCAATGCAAGACTACACCACACTGACTCACTTGGGGTAATAAGGTGTCCAAAGAATTTTGATTTTAGATCAAATGCTATTAACTAGTCCAAACTATAAAATCTATCTAGGAGGTACAATGGGTTCTTTTATACCTCTTGGATATAGTGTAGGATTTATTCATAACTATAAATAAGTTTTCACTACATAGGATCCCTCCTATATTTAATACCTTGCTCCATGGAAATATTTAAGAGTGGTTTCTTACTAGCTATATACTTCCCTTCAAACCCTCTATGACAATTTTACATCACAAGATGAGCTTAAAGTTGTATCCTTTTCTATGGCCAATGATAAAGCTCCTAGAACAAATAAATTTCCAAATGAATTTTATAAGGTACTTTGGGACACAATGGGTTTGAACTTACATCAAGTTTATGTAGAAGCCCTCAAGACACACACCCTAAACCAAATAATAAATAGGGGTAATATCAAGCTCATTCCCAAGGTTGGATACTCAAGGAAATATATAATTAGAGTCCAATTACTCTTCTCAATGTTGCTTACAATATTATTACTAAAACCCTTTCTCTCTAACTATGATACCTCTTGCCTTTCATATTTCAAACAAAGTAGATAAGATTCATAAAGGGATGATACATCCTAGATAACATCATAGTTCTCTAGGAGGGAATGGATGGGTAAGGCAATCTCAATATATAGCCTTATTTAATAAGATTAATTTTCACAAAGCTTATGATAGGATTGAGTGGCTTTTTATGTTGGTCATGTTGCAAGCCCTTGGTTTTGGACTTAACTTTTTGAGCACTATCAAAATTTTATTTGTAAATGCTTTAGCCTACATTACTATTAATGACCAACAATCTTCTTCTTTTGGGTTATATATATCTATTGTGTGAGGGTGTCCTCTTTTACCAGCTCTATATGCCTTAAATACTAAGGGATTTTGATACCTCCTTGTTTATGTTGTTACCAAGGGTCATGTGAAAGGGATATCACTCCCTAAGACTTCCCAAAAATTGTTCAATGGTCACTTTTTCAATGGATCTTTTCTCACCCTTATTGAGAAAGAGGAGAATGTGGCATAGTCCCTTAAATGCTTAGACATATGGTAAAATATCCAATTCTATAGGTACCCCTTTTTTCCTACACCCCCTAGTTCAACCACTATAGGTGGAAGTGGATCCTAAATGTCAAGATGTTTCTATTTCTTAGAATTCATTTTGCCTTTTAGGCTTTGTCCATTGGCCTCTAACAATATTTTTTTAATAGAGTGGAAAGTAAACTTCAAAAGTGGATTCCCAAACTATTTTCTTTAGTAGAAAAAATTCAAGTTTACTCGAAGATCCATGCTACCATGCATGTCTGCTATTCTTCTTGTTCGGTACCCTCAAAAGCTTCTTGTCACAAATTATAGAAGGTTCTTCGATATTTTCTATAGGCATATTTACCAAAAATATATGGTTTCCATATATTTGCATGGTATTACTACTATCTCCAATGAGAGTTAATAAGGCTAAGGCTCCTTAATATATTTTTCTAGAGCACTTTCTTATGTGCCAAATGGTTCATTCATGTTATGCATTCTAATAAATATTGTAAATACTTTCTTCCACACTACATAGACTCTAGCATCCACCATGGTATAAAAGCCTGGAGGATGCTTAGAATTTAGTCCATTCTAGTATTGAAGGTGTTGATTCAAATCTAGAGCACTTTTGTTGTTAAGAGTATTTGGAAATATTGGGAAGCTCTTCAAATCTAGTTGCTCTAAATTGGAAATTATTTTATGAGTGGAATTTATATCAATCATTAGTAACTCTAGTGGTTCCCTATTCTCACTTATCAAAATTAGCCATTGGCCAAAATCCTATGGATCTACACCCTTAAATTTTTCCATAAGGGCATCCAGGTGATCTTTCACCTTTTCTCCAAATGGACTAGGAATTGGTTTTCATGGGCAGAGGTCAAAACATAGGTTTACCAATTTCAAGCTAACAAAGAAATGTTTTAGGTGATTGAAGACATATTCCTACCTAAAATGCTTCATAAAAATAAGGTTTCAACCCTCTATACTTGGTGGAAGGATTGGAAATGGTATATTGACACTCCTTTTAAGAATTAAAAGTTGGGCAAAGGGTAACTTTGGTTCTCACCACATTTTCCCATGGTCCCCAATATGAATGAGTGATGGTAACTCCAATCAACCAACAAATATTGGTAGAACTAATTTCACTCTTTTTGGGCTGGTTTTTTGGAGCCTAAATTTTCCCATTTTCTTTGGTGTTACATTTTTTAGGGGGTTACTATAGAATAACATCTTCCTCATATAGGATTACACATACCTAAATGCTCTTTTTGTCATTTTAGGAAATCTATTAAACTTATTTTTTGGTATTGTCCTAGGGCCCAAGTGTCTCAAAAATGTATTCATGACTTTTTCAAACCCTTTAGGCCATATCACTTTTCCTGGCCTATGATTATTCTTGGGGATGCAACCCACATGCTAGAAAATATTGTTTATGTCTGGTATTTTTTGTGATTGAGATCATGTTTGAGATATCGAAATGTTGCAATACAATTTGTTTTTTCTGCTCAACCAACATTTATAGCTTTTTCCATGTATTCAAAATCTCTAATTTGCTCCAATGTTTTATTTTAGATTCAAACTCAAGAAAATAGGTTTTACCTTGAGGTTAAAAATCTATTAAATTTATTGGATCATTGGGTGAACACAACTAGCTTTGACTAACGTGTAACCCATCAAACTATTCTTAAAAAAAAAGCATATTTGTGAAAATATCATAAAAAAAAATTCATATGATGCTTCCATCACATGATAGCACCAAGGTGTTTTTTTAGTCCCTTGAAAATTTTGTAAATATGTCCATAAAACTTAAGTTTTTATAGTGTGACTTCCAATCACTACTAATTCCATTGATTTTGCATCTTGCCAACCCAATTTTGCACACATTAAATGGAATCATACTTGTTAAAATACTAATCAAAGATCAATTATCCTCGTGCAACTACCAATAAAAGTAATTAACTCCAAGTAAAATATGTTAACACCTCAACTAAGTCATACAACTAGCCTAATTGAACACCTCACCTTCTTAAATTACACATATCAGTTTTCTCTCACACAATGCTTAAACAACCTTCCAAAGGCATGGAGTTTTTATAAAAAGTCCCTTTAGACAACCACAAAAAAGGTAATTTTTTATAGGTACATAATAGTAAAATTGCTCAAGAAAGAGGTAAGACATTTTGAAGGTATATGTTGGTGGAATATTTTTAAGAGGATGAAGGCTTATAACTTTTAAAATTGCATCAATAATCTTCCCCATGAAGTGCTTCCATAGGGACCTCAAGCAAAGTTTTTTTTTAGCAATATTTTATTTCAAGCATAAGCATCTTTATCTTATTTTGGCTTCTTCATCCTTTTACCTTTATCTTAGAATTTTAGGCTTTTATCTTCAATATTGGTCTCTTATGCAATCTATTCTATAATGGCATATTATGAACTCTATTATATAATGGTATCTCAAAATTATCTATTTTAATGGCCTCTCTTGGGCTCTTCTCTTCTATATTGTATATGTGTATAATCTAAACAACCTCAAAAAATGATCCATGATCAATACTAAAATTATATATAGATATATTTAGTTAGACTAGTTCTTAAATGTATCCTAGGAAGATACTTCCTTATCTTTTGCTCTATGCTTTTTTATTATTCTTAAAATTTATCAAGGTTAATTTGACTTAATTCTTCTTCTCTTCTCTTTATGCTTGCTTTAACTATTCACTATACTTAGGAAGATTTTAATACTTCTCAATCCATTGCTACTTAAAAACCAAATTTTTTTAATGTCTTAGGTTACACATAAGAACCTAATATGATTTTTCTCCTTACTATAGAACCCAATATCAATCTTAGAATCACATTATAAATTCTTAAAAGATCAATTATCTCTAGAGTTGATTTTATCTCAATATTCAATCTGTAAATCCTCAAAAACTTCAATCTTAAAATTCTCCAAATTTTTTAGATTCAATATCAAGGTGGATCTTTACTTGAATGACCAACTTCCCTCTATAGTGGTTCTACATATCAATCAATGTCAAAATTTTATTCTAAGTTGGTACTTATCTTAAATATTGCTAAGTCCTAGTTTTCACTGGTTTTCCTTCAACCTAGTGGAAATACCCTAGCCTACTATACTCAATAATATCTTTAAAATAAAGTGTAAGTGTTCAATACCTTTGAAGTGGAAATATTCTAAATTAAATTTCTCAAAATGAAAAAATCTAATTAATAGTGGTGGCTTAATAAAATAAACTCTATCAAATTGGATAAAGTCCAATGACTACCACAAAATATCATAGGTTATCTCACAATATGACATGGGTAACAATATAAAATATCCACAATAATAAAGATCAATTAAATAATATATTGTATACAATATTATGAGGAAATTAATATGTATATCAAGGCTTATATACTAAATCAAATAACATTCATTTATATACTAAAATATGAATGTAAATAGCCTAAATCATTCAACCACTCTAAGTTCTCAAACTTATCCATTTGCTAGTTCACAACTCCATTTAATTATGCCTCAAGCTCCTTTTAGAACCCCTTACCCTACATATCGACACATAAAATCTAAGCTAGAAAAATTAGCCAAGGAAAATTTTGAGTTCAAGTTGTAATTGGCTCCCCTCCAAGGAGCCTCAACTAGTCAAAAACATTCTTATATACTATTGCAATAAACCTTTAGACCATATTTTGGATACCTTACCTTACCCTTATAAATTTGAAACCCCTATATTTTAGCTATATAATGGATAAGGAGATCCAACCAATCACCTTAGGACCTTTCAAGTTTCTTGACATGATTTTTCCTATAATAAGGCACTTATTTTAAAATTATTTCCTTATATTCTTGGTGGTGTAGCCTATAATAACTCATCAAAGTGGTTATCTAGCCATTTTATACATATATTGTAAAACACAATGCACCATAAATGACCTATATCAACTTAAGGAGTCCAAGGGTGATTCTTTTGTGGACTTTCTAAATCGATGACAAGCCTTGGTAAGAAAAATCCTATTTACTTATCCCAAAAATTATCTCTTGTAGAACCCCTTGGTCATGGTTTCTCGGACCAAGGTGGCCCCGCAAGGGATTTTTCACTAAATTAAAAAAAGGGATCACTTGTATATTTTATATGTAATTTATTATAACAATTAGCTTATTCCTTTGAAATGACTCACATTCCTTCTTTTGAATATGTGGTCAAATTGGCCAAACAAGTATAAGTTTCCCTCTCATGTATAGGATTGCTAAAGACTAAAAATTATGAGGAAAGACCATCATCCTCTAATGCTAAAGATTATACATAAATCTCTAGAGTCTATCCTCAAAGAGTTATTGATCCCTAAAATGATATATTTACCACCCATAAGGCCTATGAACACTAAAAGGAAGAATCTCCCATTATTTAAGGCTAATGAACATTGTGCTTTACATCACATAAATAGCCACCATACCAAAAAGTATAAAAACATCATGCATCTCATTCTAGATTCAATCAATGATGACTACCTTGTCATTCATGATTCCAAACAAACATCCTCTAATAAATATATAGTCATATTTTATGAAATTTTACCTAATCATGAACAAATATCCACTAACCATGCTCACTATAAAATTTTACCCCCCACTTGATCAAAATAATGTAGGTACTATTCATGTTTGTGGTGTCATTAGACAACAACATAAAAAGAAGGCTCAATAATCAAACTCTCCTTATAATACCCCTTTGGAATTATGAACTAAGCATGTATCTTCCTCTAAAAAACCATCCCTAGTCCTATAATCCCAATATAAAGGTAAAATTGCCTTTGATATTCAACAACAACTTGAAAACACCCAAAAAAAATTCATGCTTGACATAGTAAAGACTTCACTAATCTATGGAAAATCCTATTTTAAAATTTTTAGGGAGAAATATATACCATAAGATGTTACCCCTATTGATATTACATCCTTTAGCATAAACCATGCTATGATATCCTTTTATAAGGATGATATTGCACCTACTTATATGCTTGGGGAACTCCCCTTATATATCACATGTAATATTAGAAAAAATATTATCGAAAGAGTCATTGTCAAATTCATCCTTGAATGTTTGTAGTCTCAAATTCATCCATAGGATTGGACTAAATAAACAAGACAAATAATTTTTATATTCTTATCAATGCATATGACAATGAATAACATAAGGTTTCAAGGATAATCCTCCCTTGGAAAGTGGGACCTTGCATACTTAACACCATTTTCTATGTTTGACCTTATAATCTAAATTATATTATTCTTTTAGCATGACCTTCGATCCATTCCATGCAAATTGTCCCATAAACCTATCATTAGTGCTTGAAATTTGAATATCAAAACAAGTTGTATATCATCATGGCATATCCTAAGATCTTTACATATTTCTAAACCATTGATATAGAAAACACAAATTCCTATGTTTATCTTTCCCTAAATCTTCTCATCCTTTTGTCAATGATGTCCTAACAATTTCATCTCAAGATAAATCTATTAAGAAAAATCTAAAGAAAAAGACATTGATAATAAAGATAAGGAAGGTAGAAAAAGTAGTCAATCCATAATATTAGATGAGAATCAATATTAAATCAAAGACATTAATCACATAAATCTCATCAACCAATAAAATTAATTACTTGTATTGGACCTACCCTAGTTACCCCCTTCAACCCAAAATATAGGGATCCCCTCTAGAAAGGGGAAGGCCATATAAATAGGAAGATGGACCTTTGTCAATGCTAGAACAACCAATGAGAAGGGAACTTGTTGTACCAACCCAAGATCAACCAAATGAAAATATACTTCATGTTATTTATTAAATATATACCCCATGCCTAAACAAATCCTCAATAACTTAATATATGATGGAAAAGTACTAGGGCCTTATGGATATGGTATCAAATAACCCCTTAAACATAAGGCTTGGCTAGGTAATTGGGGATTAGGTTACATATCCAACCATAATAAACCTCTACCCTTTTCCTCCTTGAATTATAATTATGATGATGTTTAAATTTATTGTCTTGGATATCATGATGATAGAACTCTAGTAGAGGGAATAATTTGGGATAGTAAAGAGAATAATAAACCTTTTCCTTTCCAAATGTTTGACCTATTATCATAATTTTCCAACATTAACACCATAGGTGTTGTTTATCCTAAACTCATCAATGGGCCTGAACTAAATCCTTATAATATCTTTTAATATAATCTTATTGATAGGATTATTTATCAAAAAATATATATTTCTCTCAAATAGACAATGCTACCTCTACCCAATTTATTGAAAATATTTTCCCAACATTAGACATAAATGACTGTGAGGTGGAGTAATTACTCCAAATCCCCCATCAAGAAGGACCCCATGACCACCTTTGTCAAGAAAATTCCTCTAGTGGAGGGTCCCTTTCATAGAAAACCATTAAATATACCTCATAACCACATGATTTTGAAAAATTGGATTTAGACCCTATGGACCTAAAACTATTGGGAGTGTTACCTACTTCCCCACAACTAGAAGATAAATCTCACATATTAATAGAAAAAATAATCGATGTCAATATAGGCTCTCAATACAATCCTCATATCATCAAATTAGAAAAATTCCTAACCCTTAAAGAACATGAATAATATACTAAACTCTAGATTTAATTATATGATATATTTACATGGTCCTAAGCAAACATGCTAGGATTAGATCTATTCCTAGCAGTACATCATTTAGTTTTCAAGTCTAACATCAAACTAGAAAAGTAAAAATTGAGAGATATGCATCCTAATAATGTTTTACTTGTTAAAGAAGAGCTTTAAAATCTTAGGAGTCAAATTCATCAAGCTAACTGATTATTCTCATTAAATATCTTACATTGTATCTATAGATAATAAGGAAGATGTTTTATGAGTCTACATTGATTTTAGGGACATCAATAGGACATGTCTCAATGATAATTTTCATCTACCCAACATAGACATGATCATCAGCTTTACCATAGGATATGGGATTCTCTCTCTAATGAATTAATTTTTTTGGATATAATCAAATCTCAATAATACTATAGAAATAGTCCAAAACCTCTTTTATCGTTTCTTGGAGAACATTTTATTACCAAGTCATGCCATTTGGTCTAAAAATACAAGAGCTACCTATCAACAAGGTATGACATACATTTTTAATGATATAATGCATGATATTGTTAAAAATTATGTTGATGATCTTCTTGAATAGTATATAAAATATGAATATCATGTTCGGGACGTAAGTAAAATATTCAAATGATTAAGAGAATATAATTTAAGCATGAAGTATTCTAAATGTGTATTAGGTGTAACATCCAAAAAAATGCTAGGTTTCATTATCTCTTAACTTGATATTTAAGTGGATCCTAATAAGATATTCACTATTACAAATACACCATCCTCCAAAATATTAACTCAAATCCAAATACTTTAGGATAAATTGTAAGCCATAAGGAGTTTTATTTCGTAGTTGGCTAATAGATGCCTATTTTCCAAAATTTTGAGAAAAATAACTAAACTCAATTGGGATGACAAGTGCAAAAAAAAAAATCGATGCTCTAAAAACATATATTTTATCTCCATTTATCCTTATTGTACTTGACCCCATTAAGACTTTTTTGTTATACATTGCAACAATTGTCCACTCCCTACGTGATAATGCAACAGTATAAAAATCAACATAAAGAAAGGACTATCTACTATATTAGTATAACCCCAATTAGTTCTGAAGTCTAATATACACCTTTAGAAAATATTTATCGTGTAGTTCTATTTTATTTCTAAAGTTATATATTATATGTTAAAACATTTATAACATAGCTATATTTGATCCCTTCAGGTACCTCATGTCTAAACCTTACCTTTTCAGTCGATCAACCAAATGAACAATAGTCCTTAATGAGTTTGAGTTTTAATTTATTATCCAAAAATAAATTAAAGGATGGGAAATAGCTAACAAACTAGCAATATCACCTTATAAAGTTAGAATATATATATGAAACAACTTGTAGGCTTGAAATTGCTCAACTTGATTCATGAATCCTATGCTTTGATCATGCAAGATGTATCAAAGGGGTGAGAGAAAGAGTCATTCTGGTATAACCTCAGGATATATTTATTCCTCTATCCTTCAAAATTAAATTCTCATATATATATATATATATAATCCTTTGAAGGAATCCTTCTTAGCTACCTAAAATCTAGACAAAGCTAAAACAAACTGGTCAATATTCCCATTAGAAAACATGTGGCGGTCATTTTAATAGATATGTCATCACCAATAAACTTCTCTAGTTAGGATTTTACTATCGTCTATGGATCAAGATCAATTTTAAAATCAAATAAATACCACTCATATATAATAATGAATCACATTTCTCGAATAACAACAATATCTCATTAATATATTCAATATAAAAATATTATAAGTATGATCAGATAGAATACATTGCATCAATTTCTATCTCCAATATGTAATATTACATGAATTTTAAATACTCTGACTATTGTTCTCCTCAAACATCTGAGAGATGCATCCTTTAATATTCCTCATATTAAGATAAAAATCTCATATTACCATATATCATGTGACTCTTAATTCTCTCTCTTGATACCTTGCACTTTCTCTTATATTGAAATATATTTTATATAAAATATAAATTATTCTACCATAACTAGAATAATCGTCATGCACATCCTTTAGAATAATCGTAAGGTTATTATTTATATAGAATTATCACTACATATGCTTTCACTATAGGTAACCTTCCAAGTTGTGCTTAGGTCATAATATTTACTTATGTCTCCCATATGCAAGTATGTTATTTTTATAAAAAAAATACTCGTTTTAAATATATATATCTATATCTATATATATAACAAAATCTTTTTGTTCCTTATGTCTTCCATACAAGCACATTAACTTTTTGATTATTCACAAAACTTATTTTAATATTTTAACATATCTTCTCATATCTTTTTTTTCTAATCCTCATAATTAAAAAAGACAAATTCCTTTAAAAACCTCCAATCAAAGTTTTTTTTTCTTTTTTAATCCTCATAACTCTATTTTTCTTTAGTCTTTCAACTCAATTAGATAGCCACTATACATGTCCTTTTTTTTTTTTTTTTAAGTTTTTCTATTGTGCACTCATAAATAATTAATGTGACTTTTTGAAATAAAAACCATGCAATATTTAATATACTTTCTAATAATTCTAGTAAACTACCTGATAATAATATGACAACTATCTATTTTACACTTGTTTTTCAATTCAACGCATAAAACCTTAAGAACTCTTCAAACTCTTTGGTGAACTCCTCATGCAATTACATTGAATTTAGTGATACATGGGATTAGCTTATGGATGCTTGATTATATCAATCTCATATTCTAGCGAACCCAATGTGAACACCATTTACATTTAAATTGTTTATTTTAATTAAAGTTAAAGTCTATTCAAACTTAAGCAAGATCACTTAATTCTTGTTTGTATAGGTTAGGTAATTTAATTAATATTAACAACGAGAACCTATTATCTCACATATTATTCTTGGCTATGTATCTAGGTATTATTGATCCTTATCCATGTACCCCAAGGTCTATGCTCACATAATATTGGGTATATTAGGAGAGAAGGTATATCAAGTAGGTTTAGGTATATTAGGAAACCCTCCCAAGGTCTATCAATAGGATATGTTTTGATTTATTTCTTTGTAATCATAACTTCAAATTAATAAGTAACATCCTATTAATCTCACTTAATAGACATATTGCTAAACCTCCTTGCTATATTGAAATTCATTTTGTTCCCTTTTAAAATCCTCGTAATATGTAAAAATTATCCTTCAAACTATAAGGTAACCCATATAAAACCTCTAATAAACAATTAAAAAGGATATTCCATTCATAAAATTAATGATTCTATAAAATAAAATAGGTATGCCTTTCCTTTGGCCCATTCAAACCCCTCACATGATGATTTTAATCAAGAAATTGAAGACATTATCAATAATTTTATTGATAAAATACCCTCTACAACCCTTGGTTATATTTAAGAGAAAGAAAAAATCATTCAATAATACCTAAATATTCTTAGTAATGATGGAAATGATGTTACTTCCAAAGCTTACTCTTCACAAGAACATGAAGATACTATTCAATAATTTCTTAACTATATTAGTGATGAGTGCAACTAACCTTCATTGGAAGACTCCATTGAAAATAATCCCACCACATATAATCTTAAAGGTAATTAAAATGATACTTCCTTGCCCCACTAGCATTTATAATGCATAGGTGACCATTATTTATAATCTTCATTTTTATATCAATAATGCTCTTGATAATATTAATATCCAAGACATCGCTCATGATAGAACAATTAGGAGAAACATAGGACATCATTACTATTCACAATATAACCTTTATTTAAATAAGCCTATGATTACTTCCTTCTCAAACCACAACCATCATCTAAACCTGTTGAGGATACTTAGGCTTATCCACTTAAGCCTAAGTTCATATTTCATTATTTATTATTATTTATTATTATTTCTTATTATTGCACTTTGTATGCATGTGAGGAACAGTATGCACACATAAGACATGAGTTTTATGTTGTTAGATGTTTAGTTAGTTGTTAGTTGACACTCATGTTGTCATTTGTCCTCTAGTAGTTAGTTGACATCCATAGTTAGTAGATTGTTAGCTATTAGTTAAGTGGTTGGCCATGTTTGGAAAATTGTTGCAACCACTTAACCACGTGAGATTATTTGTATTTCTCTATATATTGCATTGCATCAATACATAAATTAACTTCACATTGAGTTCCTACATCACTGGTATCATATTTTTAAGGGTAAGTTTGAGCAAAAAGGAGGGCAAGTTGATCCACTTTTTGTTAGGTGTCTAGTTGGAGTTTACAACTAGTTCATCAGATCCTAGGAAGGTGTTGTTGATTGGATTGAAGCCACTATAGCACCAGGTGAAGCTAAGGTAGCAGAGGGTATAATATACCCATGCACCAATTACCCCTGATAGCATATCAAAGGGTAAAACTAATTGCCTTGGAAGGCAAGAAAAGTTTTCTTGTTGAAAACAATCATGTCTGTTTGAATATCACTGAGAGTCAAGAGGAGAAGTTCCATTAGTCATTGCTCTTGGATTAGTTTATGCATGAAAAACATATTTTTTTATAAAATATTAATATTTTAGTAAAAAAAAGAAGGTGCATGAATTTATTTTTAAGATAGGATTTTAGCCTATTTTGAAAGTGTTAGTGGACACCAATTATTGGAGAGGGGGCACCTCCATGGTAGAGACTCTGGTGGCCAGCCGACATAAGACCAACACCGATAGACATCTAATGTCTATGTTGATTGGGACTAGCAATGCGGCTGACCACCAAAAATCGATAGCCATCGATGTTCGATGACCACATTGGCCAACTAATAGAGAAGACCACCAGGTCATCATAGCCTTTTGGAAGTAGCCAGTGACAACACCGACTAGCTTGACAAAATTGACCATCGAGAATAGTAGCTAGCCATACGTAACAATTTATGATCCCCCTCAGATGGTTAGAACACTTCATTGGATTTTTTGGACAGCCGAATCCCACCCATCGGGAGATGAAGATGTTGGCCATCGGCCTTCAACTAACCAACCCTAATCGATGGAATGGTAGTTTAACATCGAAGTAGCGATGGTTGTTCTTAATCATAGGACATAAGCAGGAGATAGTGAAGGGGATAGAAATATTTTTAGATAGTGATGAAAATATACAGCCAAACGCAAGTGTAGGAAGATAGAAAACAAATAAATTTTTTAGATGTTTTAGGTTTTGATAGCATGTGGTTGGATCTTGTGTTTATTGATGGCATGCTCGCATTAGCGATTTCTAACTAGACATAGGCTATTTCATGCGAGCATTCTCAGAAAGTTTGGTATAGAGAAAAACCCTCTAACAAGCACTATGTTTTACGACTCGTTCGCAGACTAAAAAAGCAGGTGGTATTGCAGAATATCCCGAATAAACCCCAAATTGACTTTGTAATATCAGATGAGATACGATGACACCCAAGAGAAATAATAAATTCTCAATGGATATTTTACCAATTCCAATGATATTTTGTGATTCTTCGATAAAAATTTGCATTCACGACTGAAAAAACCATTCCAAAAAAGGTTGGAAACCTGACGATCAAGTTGAGGTATTGTGTTCTCCGATGACAAAACCCCAGCGAAGTTGTAAGTTTTAGGTGGATGAAATTAACATTTTCAAAGGTTTTGAAGATCACCAATGATAAAACATCCAACACCTACCACCGATGAGTGCCAAACATAGGAGGGTTTCAGGACTTCATTGTCCCACATTGCCCATGCAGTGGGCAAGAGAGTGCTTAAAAGCACTAAGGCACACATAGTACTTGTGACCACCATACAGTGGTCACATTAGCCCATCTATAGGTGATCTCACCAGTTGCTTGGATTCACACTTTGGGAAGCACCTAGTGGAATACTTTGCAACTGACTGATCGTACGTTGTCCTATCCATTGATTTGAATTGAATTGGGCAATTGACCAGCCCACTGCCCAGTTGATTGGGGCATAAAACAAAACAATTTTTTCGACAGGAAATTCAAAAATTGGCAGGAATTTTCAAAATTTCGAATTCAAAAATTCATATTTGGTGCTAAATGTAGAAAAATACAATAGCAAGCTAAACAAGGTTAAAAAAACTTCATATTGCTTCATTTTCAGTGAATTTTTTTGTAATTTTTTTTTTGGAAATTCAATAATTTCATCCATTTATTTTGCCTCCTAACCCGATTTTTGGCATTTTAAGGGCTGAATTTTCAAAATTTTAGTGCTATAATTGTAATTGCAAAATCAAAATTTTATTTTGTAAAAGTACTAAATAGCCAATTTTTGTAATTTTTGGAGAGCAGATATTGTAAAAATATAGGCATTCCTTTTATTAGGAAAATTGACAAAAATTCCTAAGCCTAGATTAGTTCTTACATCCATTTTGTAATCCTCCTAGTCTGGCATACACTAGAAACCAAATGGCTCATGACCTCAAAACCAACATGGAAAACCTTACAGAAGCAGTAGATATTTTGATAGAGAAGGTGAAATAAATTATTGTGCAATTCAATCTTGGTGAAATAAAAATTCACCATAATCATGCCAACAAAGCTAAATGTGAGGTCAAGTTGTATGATGGATCTAGAGATCTGGATGTCTTATCTACATGGATTTTGGATATGCAAACTTGGTTTGCTTATGCTAAAACTCTTGAGGATGAACAAGCTATATTTTCTACAATTAAACTTACAGGTTTAGCAAAATTTTTAATTATAGAAAGATAGATCCATAATGCCATAATGAATTGAAAATAATTAACTCAAATTTTGAAAAACATATTCTTTCCACCAAAATACCAAAGTGACCTAACTACCAAGTGGTATAGATTACGGTAAACATATGGTATGTCTATTTTTGACTACATTTTCCAATTCAATAGGCTAAGGGTATTTCTTGGTGTGAAATATTCAGAAGAGGACTTGATTAACAAATTCACTCGTGGCTTGCAAGATAAAATTTTCAAGGAAATAATGTTCAATGTTTTCCTTACCTTGGATGTGGCATTCAATCATGTAATTCTTGCAGAGGAGAAAGTTGGTGCATATCACAAATATTGTTCATCACAAGAGATCTCTTCCAGACGTGAGAATCAACGTTAAAATAAGGTGAAGATCAATTCTTATTCTTCCCCTCATTCTTCTTCTCCTCCCATTTCTCCTAAAGCACATTCTTCTTCTTTTCATTCTAAAGATATTTCTTCTTCATTGTATTATGAATTTTGTAAAAAGTATGGTCATGTAAAATCCAAATGCTTTACTTTTGAAAATTTTAATAAGAAGAAATCCCTATTTGTACAACCTACACATGAGGAACCACATTATGGTCCCATTTTGGCTACAGGGACAAAATAAGAGTATCCTACTTTAAAGGGTAAAATAAACAAAGTTACCCTTATGTCAAATATATTTGCTCAAGGGAGTCATGATAATTTTTCTATCACTAGAGCCCACCATACATATGATTACTATGTTGATTGTATCATAGATAATGGATAGCAAAAGAACCTCATTACGAAGTTCGTTGTGGAAAAGTTGAAACTTTTTATCAAGCCACATCACAAACCATATGCACTTGGGTGGAAATATGTAGAATCCACATCTAAAATTACCCATACTTGCACCTTGAATTTTGCTTTTGGTGATAATTTTATTGACAAAGTTAGGTGTGATGTCATAGAGATGGATTTTTATGGACTATTTATAGGTAAACCCTATCAATTTGATAGGAATGCTATTTATCATGCTAAAAATAACACCTACACATTGGAGTTGCATGATAAAACCTACATGATACAAAGCACTACACCTACTTCCAATTTTTTGTTAAGTTGTAGGTAAGTAAGGAAGCCACTAAGTCAAGCACTCATTTTGGCTCCTCTAGCATTAGTCCCACACAAAATAAATAAAAAGCACCATCTAAGGCAAAGAAAAATGAAGAATTTTCTCTCCCACATAATGAAAAATTAGAAGAGCTAGTGGTTAAGGAAAACACCATTCTCACTCTTGATAAAGATGTCATTCACTCCATTGGTATAATTTTGGGTACACCTCCAACTACACAACCACTTGTTCCATAAAATTTACCCTTG
This sequence comes from Wollemia nobilis, assembly GCA_028583015.1. NCBI lineage: Eukaryota > Viridiplantae > Streptophyta > Pinopsida > Araucariales > Araucariaceae > Wollemia > Wollemia nobilis. Next base: position 165,133 of record JAQPPZ010002988.1, read on the forward strand.
GATTTTTGCACTCCCACCATTGAACACATGGAGGAGTAAGCTAAGGTTACTTCATTCACTGAGCACCAACAGAGGCTTCTAGACAAGATACCACAGGAATTGTAGGAGACTCTACAGGGAGTGGTGCATGAGCATCATAATCCTCACTCATAACAGGGTGGAGATACAGTTTGGTTTCCTTTGGATAATTTCCACTTTCCAAAGACACCATTTTAGGGATCCTCTTTTGGTACTTGATCCTATTTTTATCCCTACAACAACAGTGGCACCTAATCGTCAGCTTTCACTCATTTCAGATAGATTTTTTGAGATGAAGGCTCATGACACAGGACAAGGTTCTTCCACTACATACCTTATCTCTTGTCATAGTCACTTTCAACACATGGCTCACTAGATTTATCACCATGATATGGCCCATGAATTTCCACATTTTTTGAGAGCATTGGGGTTAAATGCCTATATGGTTGGGAGGAGTGTTGAGGATACTAAGACTTATCCACTTAAGCCTAAGTTCATATTATTATTATTTCTTATTATTGTACTTTTATGAATGTGAGGTATAGTATGCCCACATAATACATAAGTTTTTATGTTATTATATGTTTATTTAGTAGTTAGTTGACACTCATGTTCTCATTTGTCCTCTAGCAGTTAGTTGACATCCATAGTTAGAAGATTGTTAGCTATTAGTTAAGTGGTTGGCCATGTTTGGAAAATTTTTGAAACCACTTAACCACATGATATTATTTGTATTTCTCTATATATTGCATTGCATCAATAAGAAATCAACTTCATGTTGAGTTCCTACATCAAAACCCCTCCTCTATCATCAAATCAAGAATTTTGTCGTGTTCAAACTCTCAATGCTCAAGTAAAATAATTGAAGCATCAACTAGTTTCTATTTGTAACCATTCCTCTTATTATACTTAATATTATAAATAATTATTTAATTTACCTTTATATCAATTCGTATTCAACTACTCAATTCCTTTTAAGCATAAAAAAATTAAATTTAAAACATATGAAGTTGATCAAGACCTTATTCAACATCCTAAGGCATTTCTAATGGCTTATTATGACATTGCACATGATGAAATTTTATTAATAAAGACATTCCCTAAAAATATTAGATGTAGAGCATTATAGTGGTATTGCTAGTTACCAAAACACTCCTTTAATACCCAGGTGTTGTAGGTGAGTTGGAGAGGATATGGAAATCCTCCAAGAGAGGTCCCAGGTTTAAATCTCCACCCTACCAAAAAACTGAATTGGGTATCCAAAATCCAATTGATAATGTTGGTGCGGTCAGGGTCGGGTGTGACTCCTGGGTGACTTTGATAGTGTAGAACCCCCTGTTCATGGTATCTTAGACCAAGGCGGCCCGCAAGGGGTTTTTTTCTTTAAAAAAAAAAACACCCCTTTAAAATTTTTAGCAACCTTGATAAAATGATTATACAATACTTTTTTGTTTGGATTGATAGAACTTAAAATTATTGATTTATTAAAACTAAAACCATTTAATAACAAATCCTTTAAATATTTTCTTATTATATGGAAAAATACCATAGGAAGACTCAATCATGTCCCTCATCAATCAAAACTCTTTAATTTTTCATCAACAACCTCAATGACCAATTAGCCCATTGCTTAAAAAAGTAGTGGTGTTATACCTATAAAATTTGATTCACCTATCTAAAATTGTGGAGAAAAATCTTAATAAAAGAGGGAAATTAAAAGTACAAGAATATCCTAGGTGTTGTAGGTGAGTTGGAAAGGAGAGGGCAATCCTCCAAGGGAGGTCCCAGGTTCGAATCTCCACCCTACAGAAAATCTAAATTGGGTACCCAAAATCCAATTGATAATGTTGGTGCGGGAAGGGTCGGGTGTGACTCCCGAGTGACTTTGACAGTGTAGAACCCCCTATTCATGGTCTCTCAGACCAAGGCAGCCCCGCAAGGGGTTTTTCTCTTAAAAAAAAAATTACAAGAATATGAATATTCTCCTCCCCTTAAACATGATAATTATAATTTACTCACTCCTAGGTAGTTTCATGCATAGTTGAGCTCACCGCCTACTCTAATTTGACCATGTTACTAAAGGCCAAGATATTTGATATCCCATCCCATAAACTTATGATATTTAAAATCCATAATACACATGAATAGTGTGCTTTTTATTGGTTTAATATCCATATAGTTGAATGAGATGCACTCTTAAGACCTTAGCGAAGAGTTTGTATGCCTTAGAAATAGGGGTCTTTGATTCAACCTTTAGAGAAGACTGGTTTATATGTGCCTAGCTAATATAATTAAAAGGGAGGTTTTTAGACTAGAGTAAAAAATTTAGAAGGGTTATAAAACTAAGCTAAAAGTAGACCAAATCTGACAACATCAAGAGACATAATGTAAAGAGTCTCACAATCCAAATGCAGACTAAACTACCTAACAATAATGTTTACTTTCCTTATTATTTAGAACAATTAAACATGAAGAACTATAAGCATTGCTAAGTCATTCTATAACTCTCCTGGTAAATATAGGTAGAAATCTAGATTATAAAATAACTATAGTAGAAATATCAATTCCTATATTTAATAAGAATGCTTAACTACTCTGTAAGACATACATACATGTTCAACATAAGGAGTGAGCAAAAGTCTAGACAATAATCCAATATTCATTCAAAAGGTGTATAGTTGTCAATTAGTACAATTATACCATTTATAAATGCCAAATAGTCAACCATTAGATAATATTCATTCTTAGTTCTTGATCAAATAAAAGTTTTGTGATATTTTTAGTTATGGTAATATTTCACAATATGCATGGTCCTAACATTCATGATTTGTTATTCTTCCTTATGTTATTTTGTAACATTTATGAAGTTATTTGCTTTTGAATAATGTGTTGCTCTCATTTTGTCTTGATTATTTCTTCTATAGGGAATTCCCATGATCCTATTTATTTTCTACTGATATTTGTTGCTACTTCTAGGCTTGTGACCTTACTAGTCTTTGATAGGGTTGAAAACCCTTTTTAATTTTTGGATGCTTTTTCCTTTTTTATATTTGGTAGGGATTTTTTTGATTGGTAGAAAGGGTTTTGAAAGGGTCCCTGAACCTTGTACAAGAACAACCTGAAAAATAAACCAGGACAGAAAGGAAACCTCCCACTAAGACAACATATCAACGAGAGTTAAATTGGAACAACAAAAAACTATCAAATAGAGAGAGACACCAAGAAAGAAAACCATACAAACCAAAAAAGACCAGAGAAACCCAATCAGAGCAGAAAGACAAACAAAAGTGGCTGAACCAACTTACTATAGGATAGATCCACCAGTGTTATCCTTCTCGATGGGGAGGATGACCTGAAAGATCTCGGACTTACTAGTCGTAATAGACTTTGAAATCCTAATAGCATGATAGAGTCCGGTAAGAGCCTTGGATTGGTATTGGTAGATGTTTTCCAGAATATCTATAAGAATATCATAAGGATCATGTTTGGAAGTGGCCATCACTCTTGCATCAGCTATGGATTGGTCCAAAATAGGTATGGTGCTCTTAGAGGTGAGTTGCTCGAGGCTCTTCCATTTCCCACCAGTGTTCCTCTTGCTTCTATGGTTGTTGGAGCTATGACTTTGCATCACCACATCAACCTCAGTGAGCTCCTCTTTAGTGCACATGAAAGGGTTTGAATCCACCTTGGTAGCAATTTTTTGCAACATATGGTCGTAAATGACCAGGAACAAACCTTGATGTTTAATCTATGAATCCTCCCTTTTCTAGTAGTTCTCAATGGAAACCTCAATGGAACATCTTAAATACTCAGGAATGTTGACCTCTTTAACATCCCGAAGCACGTTGAGAAAGGCAAGGTGGAAACTTCTCAATGGTTCATCCACCTTATCCACTATAATGTACTGCATAACTAGGATCAAAGCCCTACACCAAGGATCTGGAAGCTTCTCTCGGATGATGCCTTTGTCATATCTCACCAGTTTCTTCCCTCTATCCATGAAATATTTTAGCTCCTCTTGTATGGTATGATTGTCTTTGTGGAACTTGAAGCCCTCATTTGTAAGCTCAGTAATTTTTTCTAACATCTCAACAGATATGATGAATTTCATTCCCCTAACCAAGACTTACCCATTGACCCAGCTGTTGGCAAAGTCTTTGGTGATCACCTCATCATGCCCCCTAAATTTCTTAAGGAAGGGAATGAAGCCATGGTTGAAGAATATTTTTTGGATATCGTCCTCCAGATTGAGTGTGTCAGGTTCAATGATGGCTATCATATGTAGAGGGGTGTAATTGCGGGAAGAGGGGAGATCATTAGATAAAGCTTCAAGTAGATAAATTCTAAGGCGTCTGAAGAGATTGACATAATTGGATTTAAAGGACGAATCAAGGTATCCACATGGGTTTCGAAGCTAGTTATGATTCCAATGGTTTCTCGAGATAAAATAAATAAGAAATTTAGCGATTATAATGGGTTGAATGTAGAATTGAAGGTGGGGATGGCCACCTCTGATTGGTTGTTCTGGAAGAAAAATGTTGATGTTGACCCCACTCTTGGAAAGGATCAGAATCATAGGGGGTGAGGGGTGCCAAGTCATAAGGGTCATGATGCTGGTAGTATTGAATGTCGTGAGTGGTACCAGACACATAGAGTAAGGGGCATTGGGATGCTTATTCTCAAAAAAGGCCCAAGTGCAAGGATTAATGGTAATAAGGGACATGATGACTTCTTATACCATAGTAAAGAAACTAAATATGTGGCAATCACCAATGTAAGCATGAATAGGGGTTGTGCCATGATTAAGATTAAAATCTTATTTAGAATAGTGTAATCATGGGGGAAGTGAGGGTAGGCCTGGTGAATCATACTAAAGTAATCAAGACTATGAATTATAACTTTCCCACTTCCAAGAGGAAACCCGTGCCACCATTGATTAGAACCCATTTGATGGTATCCACCTCTGATCATTTAACATTTCACCAATAATGTTTGCTCATGAGCCTTGGTGTTGCTGATGCGATTAAGATGAGGTGGCTTCATAGTCATACCCAAGATGTTGTGCAGCTTGGAGAAAGTGATATATGGCAACAATATGAAAGACATTGTGGAAAAGGCAATTCGCTTGGCATAGTGGCCTACCATCTTGGGTGAGCACCCCTTAGGAATCAACTGGAGCTTGTAAGTCATCATGGGGAGATTAGAGTGTACAGACATCGGGTCTGGAATGGTCAGTTCTTAGGTTATGGGGAAAGGATTTCCTCCACACCTAAATAGTTGTTTCATGAACCCCCTTATTGGCGATCTAGTCTTTCGCTTTGTTCCCTTCCTAGTATTGATGTTGAATGACGATGTGAGTATATATGGTTATGAAAGCTCTATATTCTTGGATAATGTTTGCCAAAGACCAAGTAGGGTTAGCATTACCTCTGAGGAAGTTAATTATGTGGATAGAGTCCCCTTAAATTATCATATGGTCAATGCTCATGATGTTGATGAGCTGGAGGCTTTGGAAAAGAGCTTTGGCTTTGGCCATGTTGTTCGTTTGAGTCCCCAATTTTTCTACAAAGATGAGTAATATTATCCCCTCGTCGTATATGAGGATGCCTACCCCACCAGCGCTACCTGAATTCCCTTTAGCCACCTCATCGAAGTTGAGTTTGAGCCACCCTGGCGGTGGGAGAATCCACCTAATAGATAAAATTTTGATAGAAACAAGAGGCGCACTAGAAAAGTTAGTGAGTTTTAATATTTTGGTGAGGGACATCTCCAGACCAGGGGGAGCTTCAGGGGAGGAGACAACAGAGGCATTTTCAACCATGAGGGATAGAATTTTTAGAGTGGTTCTATGGTAGTCTATGGATTAGCCTTTTAAAATTTTGGAGTTGTGTTCTAACCATATTTTCCATAAATAATGGTGGAGACAAGAAAGCCACAAAAAGTTGAGATGATTATTTTTAAAAGGTTTGGGCCACTGTTGGAAAATCTTATGTATAGAATCTGGGAGGACTGAGGATAAACAAAAGTTTTCAAAAACCGAATTAAGAACAGTTAGGAAGAAAGGGCATCCTAAAAAAATGTGGTCTATGAATTTCCAATTATATTTACAAAGCACACACCAATTAGGGATAGGAAGGCCTCTAGTAATGAGGTTGTCGATGGTAAGAATTATGTTCTGAGAGGCCAGCCATGAAAAAAACCCACTTTGGGTAAGATGTTTTTCCCCCACATTTTTTTAGCAATATCCCAACTAGAAGTAGGAGGCTCAAGGTTGTAATAGGCATACTTAACTGAGTAAGTTTTAGCTTTTGATAGGCTCTAGATCGGGGTATCAGGAAACTGGGTGCTGGGGATAATGTAAACACAGAGAAGTTTCTGTAATTGTCTAGTTGCCTCATTCATCTAGATTGGCAAGTTATTGTTGGAGAAGTCCTTCCACTGCCATCTTATGGGGCCTTGGGTAATAAATTCAATGCTTGTTTCTCCAAAAATAGCATCATTAAAAGGATTTAGGGTGGATATATTAGGGTCATTGCACAGAGGCTAATCACAGAGCCATGGGTCTTCCCAAAATTTGATATTTATCCTAGACCCTAGTCACCAACGGAGCCCTCATTTGATGATGTCCCTAATATGAACAAGAGAGATCCAAAAACAAGAGCTAGAAGGGAGGTGGTGGTCACCCATAAAATGCAAATGGTGAAGGTACTTAGCCTTAATGTTATCTATCCAAGTTTATTTGTCATTAGTAACCACTATCCATGCCTATTTCATAATCAACGTGAAGTTCATTCTGTTGATCCTTCTAAAGCCTAGGCCTCCATGCATTTTTATTGAGCAAAGTCTGTCCCAAGAGACAACAAAAAACATGTTCTAGTTTTCGTTGCCTGCCTAGAGAAATATACGTTGAATTTGTTCAATATTACTGCAAATAGAACTTGGAGATTTGAATATGGATAGGAAATATACTGGTATACTTTGTAGATAGGATTGAACTAGAGTGGATTTGGTCGCCTGACTAAGCATTCCACTTTTCCACCCAGTAAGTTTCCTGTTGATGCGTTCAAGAACATTGGCCCATATTGTCGAGGAGACCCTTTCGTGAAACGAAGGTAGACCCAAGTATTTGGTGGGAATATTGGTTATGTTGCACCCTAGGATTTCAAAAATTTTGCTCTGTCTAAGGATAGGAGTGTTGAGAAAATACAAACTGCTTTTGTTGTAGTTAATATTCTAACTTACTAATGTTTCATAGTAATTAAGAATTATTTTAATAATATTAGCCTCAAGGACAGAATAAGAAGAAGCAAGAATCACGTCATCAATGAACTACTGATGGGTGATGGTACTGGAAACCATGGCAGGTTTGATACCTAAAATAAGCCCTATTGAGTAGGTAGCAGATATAGATCTCCCTAGTGCTTTAGCCATAATTATGAAAATAAATGGGGACATGGGTTCACCTTGGTGAATTCCCTTGAATATTTGAAAGAAACCAGTCGAAGAGCCATTTACAATGATGGAAAAATAGGCTGTGGAAATGCATTCCTTGACTAGGTGTATCCAATATTTGTGGAATACGAATCTATCTAGGACCTCGAGAAGGAATTTCCATGACACTCTATTGAATACTTTATTCATGTCCAATTTGAGAAACATGCTTGGATTTTTGTTCTGTGCAACCGAGTGGACCAGGTCGTGGATTGAAATAACTCCATCTATGATGAACTTACCTTTAACCAAGCTACCTTGATAGTGGTCTATTACTGAGGGAAGAATTTCTCTAAGACTATTTGCCATTATTTTAGTAATGAGTTTGTAGATCACACTACAGAGACTAATGGGCTTGTAATCAAATAAGGATTTACAATTTTGAGATTTCAGGACTAGCACAATGAAGGTAGCATTAGCCTCTTTAGGAATTTTCTTGGTTCTTTGAAAGAACTGAATTGCTTCCATGACCTCTTTGCCTACTATATCCCAAAAGTGCTAAAATAACTAGGGGGAAAGCCATCAAGCCCTGGTGCTTTATCCAACTCCATAGAGAATAAGGCCTCCTGAATCTCTTCGTCAGTGAAGGCTTTGAGAATTTTCTCATTGAATTCATGAGACACTAGGCTTGGGATGTTTTAGAGTAGAGAATTTTAATATAGGGGAACATGGGAGGATAGAGTTGAGAATATATTGGAAGTGGGATACTGCTTCATCTCTTATTGCTTGGATGTCATTTGTATTTGATCCATATCCACTATTGATTTATTTGATGTTGTTTGTTCTTCTGTATCTTAGGGTGGAGGCATGAAAGAATTTAGTATTTGTCACCCTAAGACATTGTTATCAATAATTTGTTTTCTAAGATATCTTTCATAGAATTTTTCTTCATGAAGATGATTACCTCTCTTTTGTGGTTTGTCAAAATATTTAAATTTCTCTCATAAAATTTTATTTTCAGAGTATGGTTGCCTCTCTTCTTGTGGTTAACCAAGTATTTCAATTTTATTCCATTGAATTGCCTCACAAAGATAGTAGTTACCTGTTATTTTAAGATTAACCATAAGAAATCTTCTATAATATTGTCTACCCTTGAAATTTATTTTCAATAAAGTGTGCTTCTTTATATTGAAAGAGGAGGAGTATCAAAAGGAGATATGGTTCTTCCTTCTACTTGTATACAACTTCCCTTATCCTTTAGTGGACCTTATAAACCGTGTGTTGAGTGGTTACTCAACTTCCATTCACATTATTTATGATGTAATAACTCCTAACAACACTCCTATGCTTACCTCCTACATATTAATTTGTAAATATAATTCTTATATAACCTTGCCCATTGATCGTAACTAGAATAAATTAAAAATATTAAGTTATTTATTTTTCCTAAAAAATTATCATTAGAGTCATCTATGAATTTCAAAATAGTGATGGATCATGAAATAATGAGATATAATTTAATGTCTACCCATATTGTTGTATATTGTTATTATATTAATCATTTTGAAATAATTGTATTTGTAAATAATATCTTTAAGGGCTCTAAAATTACAAGGTATTGAAAAGAAATAATACCAAAAAAATCATATTTAGCTTTGGTCTACTATGACTAAATTCAATTTTTTTGATCCTTGGAATTATAGGTGGTAAAATAGATCAATTAAGACAAGAAAAAATCCTATTGAGACAAGACTTTTACATATAACCTCTAAATGCCATGTAACCATTTATTCTAATTAGTTCTTATCCTTTGACTAGCACATCAAGTCAAGAATGAGTATACATTTTATTGATGCAAGTATTTTTTGACTAGAATATGATTATTATTTCAATCCTTCAAAATTCGTAGTATACAAATATTTAAAATATTTTATTTATTATGTTAAGATCATAATAAAATATATCACTAAATAAAAAAAATAGCATTTATCAAAAAATATTTGGATTAATGTTTATGAATTAAAAAATATTAAATGTATCATAGGCTTGTTTATACCTTTGAAATTTAACAATTATTTTGACAAGGATATACTTAGTGGTTCCAACTCAAAGTATGTGCCAAACTTTTCCTAAGACAAGGTAAAGATATATTAGAAGTATTCTAATCCATATATTTATATTTACATAAATAAAGAACTATAAAATTTATCTAGAACATTAGTTTTTTATGACATCATTTGTTTTTATAGATGAAGTATATCATATGAGTTATTCCTAAAATATGACATCCTTCAAATTTACCAAATTTTGTATTAAACTTTATATTATTGTTCTATGAAGTTTTGTTTTCTTTAGTTCCTAGTTGTACTAATTTTTTTTTTTTACTTTGTATTTGAATTATTTCTTAGCTAAAAAATTAATTGTATTAAAATTTAAATATGTTTTCAAGCATGAATCTAAAAATAATTATTTTGTATTTTTGAACTATATAAACAAATCCTATAAATTTTTTAAAACCCTTCATTTAGCAAAGTAAATTGAAGTGGTTCTATGATCTAGAACATATTATGAATACCTTATCAAGTAAATTGAAGTGATTCTATGATCTAAAACATATTTATGAATACCTCATCAAAACGTAACAAATATGACACAATATAAAAATCTAATTAGAAGAAAAATAAATAATAAGATGAACGAAACAAACAAACTATATATGTATATCATAAATCTACCATAAGTGTTTATTTATGGTTAATATGGTGGTTCAATATTTTTTAAAAAATGAGGGTTGAATGTTTTCTTAAAGTGAACTCAATGAATCAATCTTTTACTTGTTCATCTTATATGTAATGGTCGTGTTTTACACTTAATATAACATTATTTCTATTTAATAAAATATTGTCTAATAAAATATTTTTTATATGTCCTTGCAAATAAAACTCTACATTATTCATAGGTTAATATCATAAAAAATGATCTTTAGCATCCTTTAAATATCTAAAAATTCTTTTTACAACAGTCCAATGTTTCTTTTTAGGATTGGATATATATTGTCTAACCTTACCAACATCATGAGAAATATCAGATCTAATATATATCATTGCATACATCAATGAATCCATAACCTCTGCATATAGAATTTTATTCATCCTCTCATTTTTCTTTACATGTAACTAGACACGGTTTTATAGATAATTTAACTCTAGACTACATAGGATTTTTGGCATGTTTATCATCCTACATTCCAAATTTATTCCAATTATGGTTAATATAATCATTTTGATAAATACATAATTATTTTTTATTACAATATTTGACAAAATCAATGCCCAAGCAATGGCATACTTGACCTAATTCCTTCATATCAACGTTCTTTAACAATAACTCCTTAGCTTCTGAAATCAATTATTTATTATTTCCAATCAAGAGGATGCCATCCACATACAAAACCAAAATTACAAAGTTTTTATTTTTTGTTTTGTAATACACACATGGATCTGTAGGGTTACAATAAAATCCATTCTAAAACATGTAACTATTAAACTTTTGGTATTTTTCTCTAGGAGATTGCTTTTATCCATAGAGGTTTTCATTCGACCTATAGACAAAACATGCACCTCTTGTTTAAAAATATTTAAGTTGCTACACGTATATTTTCTCCTTCAAATATCCATGGAGGAATGTTGTATTTACATCTATTTGTTCAACCTTTAAATAAAAAGCAACAACATAAGCTTCATAGTGGGAGCATATTTTTATAAAAATCTATACTTGGGATCTAAGAGAACCCTTTTACAACCAACCTAGCCTTGTATCTTTCTACAAAACCATCAAACCTTAACTTCCTTCTAAACACATTATTTTTGCCTACTATCTTTCTTCGAGGAAGTTATTGAACTAAATTTTATGCATGGTCCTTCTTCATGAATCTATTTCTTCCTACATGACCTTATTCCAATGCTCTTTCTCTATAATATTTATGGAATCTTCAAACATGAGAGGATCATCACAAGCAACTATAAATCCACAAAAATATCATGAATTTTATTGGGAAGATGTCTTTCTTCTAGTTATTCTAGGTTATTCTACTAATTCTTTGATCTTTTCTATACAAGGTGGAGAATCAGACTATATAATTTTTTGATCCTCTTTATGCATATATTTAAGCACATAAGAAAGTAGATCTTCACTAAGCCTTTGTACGCTAGATATATTATCTAAAATATTAAAATATATTATCTCTTAAGGTTGATAGGGTTGAGCATGTGCTTCATTTGAAGGCTAACCTATCATAGTATATTCATGCACACTAACCTTCTATTTTAACTAATGTTTTAATTCTTGTCGTTGAATATATTTAGCTATCTTAATTTATTTGAAAATTACATCTCTATTGAAAATACTTTTGTTCATATAAAATCCACATTTTATATCCTCTTGTTCTAATAACTTCTCCATAACCAACAAGAATGTATTTATTATATTTTCTATCCAAAATTTTCCTCTTTTCAACAAGAATGTGCATAAAGGTCTCATAAAAAAAAACCCCTAGATGAGATATTAATAAATTTCTCCCACTCTAGGCCTCTTCTAGTGTCCTATCATTCAAAGTAGTGAATGATGATAAATTAGCCAAATAGTTGGCAGTTGAGATTGCTTCAATCTAAAATCCTTTACTAAGCTTTGCATCTAACAACATGCTTCTCATATTCTCTATTAATGTTCTATTCATTCTCTATGCTATTCCATTATACTAAGGAAAAAAGGTGTAGTCTTCTATAAAAATATGCCTTTTGCCTATAAAATTCTTCAAATTTAGTAGAACAATATTCTCCTTCATTATCACTATGCAATATTTTAAGTTGCATGCTTATCTCCCTTTCTACATTAACAAAAAACATTTTAAAATGATCAAGGATGTCACTCTTTTTCTTCAAAAATATAGTCCATAGATTTTTGCTATGATTATCAATAAAATTTATAAAATATAGTGCACCACCAATAGGTGGAGTATCCATAGCGCCACAAATGTTTGTATGAACAAGATCCAAAATAGATTTAGCTCTATGTGGGTGATAAGAGAAAGTTACCATTTTTCCCATCACATATGATTCACAAAATTTGAGAGTGCTAGATTTGATATCCTTGAGGTCATGCACCATGCCTTTATTGACCAACTAATTCAAGTTGGTTTCTTCTATATGGCCAAGTATTTTGTGGTAAAGAAGACAAGTTACAATATTTTCTTCAATATTTTTCTCAACCACATTTATAGAGGAAATATTACAACGGCTTTTCTCACAAGGATGAAATCTAGTTTGAACAAAGTCCCTTTCTTATTTTCTTTTGCAAGCACCAGTGCACCTGTATTAAGCTTACATATTTTGTTTAAGAAGGTAATAATTACTCCTTTTTTATTTAGTTTCTCAACTAAGAGAATATTTCTTCTTAGCTGAGGGATGTATCTAACTTTTTATAAGTACTTGAATTTTCCACTTGAATCCTTCATAGAAATTATACCTTCTCCTTCTACATCACAATAGGTATTGTGACCCATATAAGATTTTACACCATAGACCTCTTTATAATTGAAAAACCACTCACGATGTGGTATCATGTAGAAAGAAGCTATTGAATCTATAATCCAGTCTTCAGGGAACCCATCCTATGAGTCTAGCAGGTTTATTAATAATTCAATACAATCATCTTCATGACTACATTTATAACCAATGGAGTTTAACTACTTCATTAGCGCATTAAAATTATTCGAGTGGTTTGAAAACTTGTTGTTCTCCTTCATCTTGATATTTTCCAACTTCTTTGACAATATTAACGTAGTCACAATTGACTTGGAAGTGTAGATGTTCTCTAACTTATTCCACATATGTTGAGCAGATTGTGCTTCTATCACATTTAGAATCACAAAGTCTACTAAACTTAGTCTAGTTAGAGACATTACTTTTCTATCTAGTTTGTTAAACTAATATTATGCCATTCGAGTGGGATTTATAATGATTACAACCCATAAGTTCATTTCCACTAGTAAATCCTTCATTTTGATCATTCGTAATGTGAAGTTTACTCTATTGAACTACTCAATCTCTAGTCAACTGCTTATTTTTTGTAATCATTCTCTTCTCCCACTCGAACTATCAAATAATGCACTAGCCCTTAGGAGCACTCAAAAATAAATATAAAGCAATCAATATTGTATAGAGGGAGAGCACGATTCACTACTAAAGCATATTCAACTACATCTCTTCTACTATAGTTCTTTGATACTATGAAAATAAAAATAGAACATATGTTTAAAATAGGCAAAGAATAAAAACTACAAGCAAAAACATAAGCAATAGATAAAAATAGAACTGAATATATACAAAAAAAATTATTTATTGAGAAGAACTTTGTATAAAATGTTAAATGTAAATATCCTTTCAAAATCATAAATTGAGAGGTTTTTCTAATTTTCCCACCAAAATAATCTTCTAAAATCTTCTAGGTCTTACTAGTCTTACGAAATCTTCTAAATTTTACTATGTATCCGTATTTTTAATTTTACCAAAAATATAAAATCACCCAATAAAATCCATAAACTTTCTAAAAGATTCCATCATGAACGTGCAACACCTACACATATATTGGATTGAATGCCTTTAATACTAAATAGCTAAACTACACATCTAACTCAAAAGACATGTCATTTGAAGGATCAATAATACTTATTGTTAATTCTAACAATCATTACGCATGTTTGAAAAAAAAAGCTCTTTTGAAATGAAAAACAACAATTTTCTTTGAATGATGAATATATGACTTTGAAATTGTGAGGCAGATATGAATTTATCGTTATAAATATTTAGGTATTTAAGAAGATATTGTGGTCAAAAGCATATAAAAATCCAAGGAATCCCTTAATCCTTGATTAATTTAGAATAATAATAGATTCAATATTGGACTTTCAGTTAACCAATAGTCTTCATGGTGGTTGTTTGTAATCACTTACTAGGACAGACCCCTTCCTAAAGTCTATCGATTCATACCTTCAATTTTTTCATTAAGGGATTTGAATTGTTTCAAACCTCTTTTCTAAATTGAAAAGAATTTAATTTTTTTATCATGAAGTCAAAGCCAAATTTAGATTGTCTATTTAGGATATAGAATCCTTCTAGACAGTTGTGGACTCTATCCCTCCATAAATTCTTTCTAAAATTAACTTTAGATCCTCTTGACCCTGGTGGATAGACTAAAAATAGTTTATAGATACCCATTTTGTAGGTATAAGCCTAGAAAAGGATAAAAATGGCTTTTGCCTTATCTCTTAGTGGTGAAAATACTTAATGATAGATGGAGATTATAGTCTATCAATAGAATTTGGAAATGTAGATATCAAAATCTAGTTCACCATCATGGAACCCAAGCTTGTCCATTTTGCTTGGTGTATCCTCTATCAAGGTCTCCCCTAGACAACAAACAGGCTCACTTAGAGGTCACCGACCCATGCTGCCCACTCTATGGATAGATGAACCAACTTGTAAAGGTGCTAACTTGGGTTGGGATACTCCATTGAACACTTAGGATTCTTCTTGATGGAGAGGCCCCTCATGACCCACCATCACATTCTAGCTTCATAGTTTTCTCTACATAAATAGCTCATGGTTAATCCATTATATTTAATTTTGTTTGACAATTTTAATTCAATGACTCTACTTAGCATAAACTTTGGGATGTAATTTTTTATTCACCTACTTCTTTTAAAATAGTGTACTATATTTTTTCTAAATTAATATAATTACTACACTTTTTATAAAAATTAAAATAAAAAAACTTATTAATATACAATTGAATCTAATATTAATCAAACATATTATCTTTATATACATGAAATTATCTAAATTATTTAAAAATATATTAAAAAATAATATCATCAAAAGAAAACATATTCATTGTAATTAAGAAACTTTAAAATTAACCCAACAATTAGTAAACACCTTTCTTACCTTACTTCAATATATATTTGTATATCTCCCAACATCTTTGATAATGAAATTTAAAACTTAATTTTATTAAAAATAAGTAAACTAATTTTTTAACAAAATTTTATTATTTTGTATCGTCATTATAAATCATATATATATAAAC
Source organism: Wollemia nobilis (assembly GCA_028583015.1). Taxonomy (NCBI): domain Eukaryota; kingdom Viridiplantae; phylum Streptophyta; class Pinopsida; order Araucariales; family Araucariaceae; genus Wollemia; species Wollemia nobilis. The sequence continues at coordinate 180,727 of JAQPPZ010002988.1, forward strand.
AAAGGTTACGCTCGCATTACGTGAATCAAAGCAATTTCATATTTAAGTCGTAAAATTATCCAACGAAACATTAATTTTTAAAAATTTTAATTTTTTTTTTTTAAATTTAACCTGCTTTTTCTGTGATATATCTTGTTCGGATTGAAGGAGCCGGAGAAAGTTCAAATGAGGTTCGTGTTCTCATGACGTCAATTGTCACGAATTAAGATATACCTAACCGTGCTTTGCATGCGTGCAATCTTAAAGCAAACATCAACGTTAGTGGTTCATTGAACCTTTGATGTGTACTATGTCGTCAATTTTTCCATCCATTGTAGAAATGTACGTCGAGGAAAAAATCCAAAAGAAATGGAATCCAATGTATAGACGGCACCAAATGATCCAGTTCCATTCCATGCATTTTGGAAAAATATATTCAAATACTCTTGGACTGTAGGAGATAGTCAAATTTCATTGGACTTGTGGAGAGCTGGAACATCCAACCGAAATTCCTACTTATTAGAACGAAACCATCGAGTTGAGCTTCCTTTGGTTTCTGCCCCACGGTGTTTCCAAATACGTCGCTCAGTGCTTGTGTGGTTCTTTCTATTTCTCTGCTGTTGCAGTAGTCTTGCTCGCCATTTCGTTTAGTCCAATGTCGAGTCGGAATCCGATACACAAAGCCTTGTTGCATTTAAGAGTTGCGTCACTTTTGATCCGTCATCTTGGCCAATTGGGTCCCTTCTATTCATTTCTGCAATTGGACAGGAGTCTCATGTCATTCTGAGTTGCAGAGAGTGCAGTCCCTAAATCTTAGTGCAGCAGGATTAGAGGGTTCCATTTCCCCTTCCATTGGCAACCTCTCATTTATGACAGCTCTCGATCTCGTGAACAACACTTTTACAGGACAAATTCCCAAGGAGTTAGGACGACTTCGTCGGCTAAAGCTGCTGCTCCTAACCGACAACAGACTGCAAGGTGCCATTCCAAAGAATTTGACTGCCTGCAAGGAGTTGGAGATATTGTCCCTTCAAGGTAACAATTTGACGGGAAGCATTCCTCCAGAGATGGGCAGGCTTCCAAATCTAAAGCTTCTTGTTCTCTTTTCCAACAATCTCATAGGTAACATTCCTCCCTCGTTAGCTAACCTTTCATACCTGGAAAGCTTGAATTTGGGTCGGAATAATCTTAGAGGTCACATTACCCCTGAATTGGGAAGACTAGCCCACTTGAAGTGGCTTATGATATTTGACAATCCACGTCTGAAATGCCCCGTTCCATTGTCTTTCTCGAATATGTCCAACCTCGAGGAAATGGTTTTTTACAATAACAGCTTGACAGGTACAATTCCACCAGAATTGGGCAAGCTTACTCAGCTGCGTCTGCTTTATCTATGGGGAAATCAGCTAAGAGGAAGCATCCCAGCCACGTTATCCAATTGTTCCCAAGTGTCTAAGGTAGATTTAGGACACAATAATCTTAGCGGAGTGGTGCCATTACAGCTGGGCAACCTTCCGCAACTGCAGCTCTTGCAGTTATGTTGTTCTCAGCTTGTTAGTGGCAGCGCAACCACTATCCCCATACTTAGAGTTCTCGCTAAATGCACTCTACTGAACGAAATAGATTTAGATTTTAATCAATTGACTGGAAGGTTGCCTGAGGAGCTTCCCCGAAATCTCTCTACATTGGTATTGTCGGATAACCATATTACTGGAAGCATACCCCCACAAATTACAAATCTGAGTAATTTGAGGGATCTTAATCTCTCTTATAATCTCGTCACTGGCCGCATCCCGTCCTCATTGGGAAGCCTTCAAAAGTGTTAGAAAAATAAACCCAGATTTCCCGCCTGTGTCCAACTGCGCTGCCGCAAATCCGAGATCCCGACAAAAGTGTGACAGGACGTCGCACTTATCTTCTGACAGATTTGACACCTGGCAGATCCGATCTCCGCAGGTGTTAATACCCAGTCGGCGTTTGTCAGAAACCCTAGATGTGGGTCGGTCCGAGGATAACCCTTATCCGGAGCTGTCCGAAGATAACCCTTATCCGGAGCTGTCAGAGGATAACCCTTATCCTTCTCTCCCCGCGGCTATAAAAGGACGGTTCGGTTCTTCAGACAAACTAGTGCGAAGAGAGCGTAGAAGAAGGAAGCAGAGCGGGTGTGAGAGAAGTTCGTGAAAGTGAGCAGAGAAAGAAGGGCGAGTGTTTCAGTGGAGCAGTGAGGCTCAGCTGATAAATGTCCGAGCAAGCAGACTCGACATTTCCCTTGTCCAGCTTTATCCCGCAGCCGTAGCTCGCAGATGTTGTTACTTCCTTGGTTGAGGAATTCTGTAACCCTAGTTGTTCATATGAATAAAGTTTGCTTTTGTCTGTGGCATATTTAGGGTTTGCAGTTGTTTAGGTGTTAACCTATTTGTTCTCTGTTCCGGCGTTTCTCTCCTATCTCTCGGGTCTTGCCAAGCCAGGCAAACCCAGCAGCAGCAGCGCAAGACGAAGGACTTGAAGGCCAGAGTTGGCCAAGTCTGAAACTTACCAGTCGTCGCCGAGCCTTTGAGGTCGCCGAGCAAAGTTCGTCACTTTGCTGTGATAGCCGCGCTTCGGCAGCTGAGAGTGCGAAGCTCGCACTTCACTGCGATCGCCAGTGCTTCGGTAGCTTGAAGCCGCGAGTTCGCACTCCGCGCGAAGTGCGCACTTCGGCAGCTTGCCCATCGAAGTACGCACTTCGGCCGAAGTGCGCACTTCGGCCGTTTTGCCGAGCGCAGTCCGCACTCCGCGCAAAGTGTGGACTTCGGCTATTTGCCCAGCGAAGTACGCACTTCGGTCGAAGTGCGCACTTCGGCTGTTTTGCCGAGCGCAGTCCGCACTCCGCGCGAAGTGCGGACTTCGGCTATTTGCCCCAGCAAAGTACGCACTTCGGCCGAAGTGCGCACTTCGCTGCCGGCACAGCACGTCCGCACTTCGCGAGAGTGCCGGACTTCGGCCGCTTGGCAAAGTCGTGGAGATTTCGGCGTCGGAAAAGAAAAATCGCCGCTCTTCCTTCAAATTGGTATCAGAGCTGATAGTACCGTGACACGGAGATAGAAGCATGGCTTCCGAGAGAAACTCGCTGCAGTTGCAGATCCCGCGATTTAACGGTAAGAACTACGATTACTGGAGCATCCAGATGAGGATCCTGTTCGGATCTCAGGAGCTATGGGAGTTGGTCGAGACCGGCTACCCAGAACCGGCAGATGCAGCAGCACTGGCCGCCCTCTCTCAAGCAGACAGGGATCTGTTGAAAGAGCACAAGAAGAAGGACCATAAGGCCCTCTTCTACATCATGCAAGCGGTTGAGGAGACCATCTTCCCGCGGATTGCATCAGCCACCAAGGCCAAGCAGGCCTGGGAAACCCTGGCGAGTTCGTATCAGGGCACCGACAAAGTGAAGTTGGTGAAGCTGCAGATGCTCAGGAGAGAGTTCGAGAACCTGCAGATGAGCGAGTCCGAGTCGATGAGTGACTTCTTCACCCGGACGACGGACATTATCAACCAGATGCGGTTGAATGGAGAAAATGTCCAGAGCCAGAGAATCGTGGAGAAGATTCTCAGAAGTCTGCTTGCGAAGTTCGACTCGGTTGTGATAGCAATCGAAGAGTCGAGGGATTTGACAACCCTCTCGACAGACGAACTCATGGGTTCCCTGCAGACCCATGAACAGAGGCTGAGCCGCTCAACTCAGTCTTCTTTGGAGCAAGCCTTCAAAGCGCAAGTCTCAATCCGAGACAACGGCAGACAAGACTCCCAAGACAAGGTGCTTCTAGTTCTCAAGGAGGAAGAGGCAGAAGGCGACGTGGGAGAAGGAACAAGCGAGGAGGGAACTCAAACCCTCAGGACGCTGAGCCAAGTTGCAACTTTCATCAGCAAGGAGGAAGAGGCACTGGCAAAAATCAGCAAGGTGGCTCTCAGCAGAAGAAGGACATGTCAAAGGTCCAATGCTACTACTGCAGCAAGTTCGGCCATTATGCCACACAGTGCAGAAAGAAGATGGCGAACGAGAATCAGCAGCAAGCCCATTATTCGAAGGAACCTAAAAATGCGGCAGGAGGAATTGTGTTGCTGACTTGCAGTATTGAAGAGGAGAGCAAGAAAAACGTCTGGTATCTTGACAGTGGTTGCAGCAACCACATGACTGGGAACAGAGAGATGTTCTCACAACTGGATGAAACAGTCCAGTCCGAAGTCAAGATGGGGAACAACATCAAAGTTCCTGTGATGGGGAAAGGAAAGATCCTCATCCGCACCCGACACGGTGATAGAAAAACAATTCAAGATGTTTATTATGTGCCTGGGTTGAAGCATAATCTGCTTAGTGTTGGACAACTTGTGCAGAAGGGGCACACTGTACTGTTCAAAGATGGAGTCTGTTCCATCAGAGACAAGGTCCATGGACAAATTGCATCTGTGTCCATGACGAAAAACAAGATGTTTCCGCTGCAGATTCGTAATGAATCTTTGTTGTCTCTGAGTGCAGTTGAGAAGGATGCTACCTGGCTGTGGCATCTCAGATTCGGTCACCTGAGTTTCAGTGGCCCGAATCTACCGCACAAGAAGCAGATGGTGAAGGGTTTACCCCTTATAGAGCAACCAAACCAAGTTTGTGAAGGTTGCCTGGTCGGCAAGCAAAACAGGGATGCATTCCCTGTAGGGCGCTCTTGGAGAGCATCACGGCCTTTGGAGCCGGTGCACTCGTACATCCGTGGTCCCATGCGACCACCTCATATGCCGGCAATAAGTATTTCCTGACCTTCATTGATGACTTCAGCCGGAAGACTTGGATTTATCCAATCAAGTTGAAGTCAGAGGCGTTTGCAAGGTTTAGGGAGTTCAAGGCTCTGGTTGAGAAACAGAGCGGTTACTATGTGAAGACTCTCAGAACTGATGGAGGTGGAGAGTACATCTCCAACGAATTCCACAACTTCGCAAGCAACATGGAATTCGGAGGCAGTTCATTGCTAGATACACGCCACAACAGAATGGCGTAGCTGAGAGGAAGAACAGAACAATCATGGAAATGGCACGGAGCATGCTGAAGGCAAAAAGTTTGCCACATGAGTTCTGGGCAGAAGCTGTAAGTTGTGCAGTTTATCTGTTGAACCGATGTCCCACCAAGAGTGTGAGGGACAAAATTCCAGAGGAAGCGTGGAGCAAGTTGAAGCCAAGTGTGGCTCATTTGCGAGTTTTCGGGTGCATAGCATATGCACATGTTCCATATGAGAAAAGGCAGAAGCTAGATGACAAAGCTGAAAGATGCATCTTCACAGGGTACAACGAACCAGCGAAGGCGTACAGGCTGTACAATCCTGTGACAAAGAAACTTGTCATCACCGAGACGTGAAGTTCTTGGAGGATGAAGTCTGGAACGGGAAGTCAAAGACTCGGTCGGCTCGAACCAAAGAATCGTTGAGTCTGTAGACTTGGAGGAAGACAGAGTTCAACCACCTGTGCCTTCAAGCATCAACAGTGGTGCCAGCACCAGCACACCCTCAACATCCCGCTCACCTCCACTTGCAAGCAGAATACAGAACCTGAGGACTCCCGCAAAGACTCGGAGCTTGCAAGACATCTATGAGGTAACCCGTAATCATTTAGATGAAGATTATTCCGATTTTGCTCTCTTTACTGAATGTGATCCAAAGGAGTTTGAAGAGGCAAGTCGAATCGCAAATGGGTGAATGCGATGGATGAGGAGATAGCAGCCATTGAGAAGAATGAGACATGGCAGCTAACAGATCTTCCAGCACGGAAGAAGACCATTGGGGTCAAGTGGGTATATAAGACGAAGTTTAATGCCCAAGGAGAGGTTGACAGACACAAGGCCAGATTAGTGGCGAAAGGCTACAAGCAGAAGTCGGAGTTGACTATCATGAGGTGTATGCACCTGTAGCCCGACTTGACACAGTCGTAATGATTCTGGCACTCGCAGCTCGTAAAGGATGGAGCGTGTTCCAGATGGATGTCAAGTCTGCCTTCCTCAACGGAGTGTTGGAAGAAGAGGTCTACATAGACCAGCCGCCCGGTTATGAAATACTAGGGCAAGAAGGCAAAGTCCTGAAGCTGAAGAAGGCCCTGTACGGTTTGAAGCAGGCGCCCCGAGCTTGGTACAGCCGGATTGACAGCTATTTTCAGGAGAATGGGTTTCATAAATGCCCATATGAGCACTCCCTGTACATGAAGTCAAATGCAGCAAGTGAGCTCATCATCGTCTGCCTGTACGTAGACGATCTGATATTTACTGGCAATAGCAGCAACCTATTTGCGCAGTTTAGAACAGCCATGAAGTCCGAGTTTGAAATGACTGACATGGGGCTGATGAAATATTTTCTCGGCATTGAAGTTGACCAATCAGCAGATGGCATCTTCATTTCTCAGGGCAAGTATGTGAATGATGTCCTGAAGCGCTTCAAGATGGAGGACAGCAAACTCGCCATCACACCCGTAGCCACAGTGTTTGAAGCCGAGCAAGTTGGATACAGGGAGGTCTCGTAGATCCAACCTTGTTCAAGAGGCTAGTTGGCGCTCTAATGTACTTGACTGCAACTCGGCCAGATCTGATGTTCGGAGTCAGCCTGATCAGCCGTTTCATGGAGACTCCGAAGGACACGCACCGGCAAGCGTGCAAGAGGATCTTGCGCTATGTCAGCGGGACGCGAAACCATGGCCTATTTTACGCCGCACGGGACCAGTTGGAGCTAGTGGGCTTCACAGACATGCTGGACTGGGCTGGTAATATCGACGATCGGAAGAGCACCTCCGGGTATGCTTTCCATCTCGGATCGTGGCAGTCTCATGGGCGTCCAAGAAGCAACCCATTGTTGCGTTGTCCACCGCCGAAGCAGAATATGTTGCCGCCACGACATCCGCATGCCAAGCAGTATGGCTGCGAAGAGTTCTCGAGCGAACCGTTTAATCCTCCGAAGGCGCGACAACAATTTTCTCGTGACAACAATCCGGCCATTGCACCGTCAAAGGATCCCGTGTTCCATGGCCGGACGAAGCACATTGATATTCGTTATCACTTCATCGGAGAGTTGGTGAAGTCCGGAGAAATTCATCTGCAGCTTTGCAGATCCAAGGAGCAAGTAGCTGATATTTTCACGAAGCCTTTGAAGGAGGAAGACTTCAACAGATTGCGAGAGCAGCTTGGAGTCAAAGTGCTTGTGAAATCAGGTTTAAAGGAGGGTGTTAGAAATATTAACCCAGATTTCACGCCTGTGCCCAACTGCGCTGCCGCAAATCCGAGATCCCGACAAAAGTGTGACAGGACGTCGCACTTATCTTCTGACAGATTTGACACCTGGCAGATCCGATCTCCGCAGGTGTTAATACCCAGTCGGCGTTTGTCAGAAACCCTAGATGTGGGTCGGTCCGAGGATGACCCTTATCCGGAGCTGTCCGAAGATATCCCTTATCCGGAGTTGTCAGAGGATAACACTTATCCTTCTCTCCCCGCGGCTATAAAAGGCGGTTCGGTTCTTAAGTACAAACTAGTGCGAAGAGAGCGTAGAAGAAGGAAGCAGAGCGGGTGTGAGAGAAGTTCGTGAAAGTGAGCAGAGAAAGAAGGGCGAGTGTTTCAAGTGAGCAAGTGAGGCTCACCGATAAATGTACGAGCAACAGACTCGACATTTCCCTTGTCCAGCTTTATCCTGCAGCGTAGCCTGCAGATGTTGTTACTTCCTCGGTTGAGGAATTCTGTAACCCTAGTTGTTCATATGAATAAAGTTTGCTTTTGTCTGTGGCATATTTAGGGTTTGCGATTGTTTAGGTGTTAACCTATTTGTTCTCTGTTCCGGCGTTTCTCTCCTATCTCTCGGGTCTTGCCAAGCCAGGCAAACCCAGCAGCAGCCGCGCAAGACGAAGGACTTGAAGGCCAGAGTTGGCCAAGTCTGAAGCTTACCGGTCGTCGCCGTGCCTTGGAGGTCGCCGAGCAAAGTTCGTCACTTTGCTGTGATAGCCGCGCTTCGGCAGCTGAGAGTGCGAAGCTCGCACTTCGCTGCGATAGCCAGTGCTTCGGCAGCTTGAAGCTGCGAAGTTCGCACTCCGCGCGAAGTGTGCACTTCGGCAGCTTGCCCAGCGAAGTACGCACTTCGGCCGAAGTGCGCACTTCGGCTGTTTTGCCGAGCGCAGTCCGCACTCCGCGCGAAGTGCGGACTTCGGCTATTTGCCCAGCGAAGTACGCACTTCGGCCGAAGTGCGCACTTCGGCTGTTTTGCCGAGCGCAGTCCGCACTCCGCGCGAGTGCCGGACTTCGGCTATTTGCCCCAGCGAAGTACGCACTTCGGCCGAAGTGCGCACTTCGGCTGCCAGGCACAGCGCAGTCCGCACTTCGCGAGAGTGCCGGACTTCGGCTGCTTGGCAAAGTCGTGGAGATTTCGGCGTCGAAAAAAAAAAAATCGCCGCTCTTCCTTCAAGAAGCTGCAAAGACTTTGGTTGGATAACAACAAACTAGAAGGAAGCATACCAAGGGAGATTGGTGAAATAACAAATCTGGGTTTACTATCACTTAGCCATAACATGCTTCAGGAGAGATCCCTGACACTATTGTCCATCTTCAACAACTAAGAAATCTAGTGCTTCACCACAACCAATTATCCGGTAATATACCTGCTAGTTTGGGAAAGTGTTATAGACTGGAGCTGCTAGATCTCTCAAGCAATCAATTCAAGGGAAGCCTACCGCCAGAAGTGGTCAATCTTCGTAATTTACAGTTCTACTTCAATTTGTCAAAGAATTCATTAGAAGGGCCATTGCCACCGGAGATTGGAAGCATGATACATGTGCAAGCTATAGATATTTCTACAAATAGACTGAATGGCAAAATTCCAGCCACATTGGGAGGCTACGAAGAGCTCCAATATCTCAAGCTCTCTTCAAATGCATTGCAAGGTTCAATTCCGCAATCCTTTTCTCAATTAAAGAGCCTGGTGTACATGGATCTGTCCTTTAACAATCTGATAGGTTCGATACCTTCGGCTCTCAACGCTTTAGGTATGCTTGAGCATTTGAACTTGTCTTTCAATAATTTGACTGGAGAAATCCCCAAACAGGGTGTCTTTAAAAAATTGACAGTTTTATCCTTCAAGGGAAATCCCTTACTCTGTGGAGAATGGATGCATTTGCCGGCATGCCCCATCGTAAGTACGGGCAAGAATTGTTGGAAATAATCCCAACTATCGCATTGCAGAGGTACTGTACCCGTGTAGTAGAATAACCCGGAATACCACCATTTGTGCCCATGGTTTTATATATTTCGGTTTAGGGTTTAATCAGATTTTAGGGCCTATAAAAGGATGTATGCGTCTGATGTTTAGGCAATCTGGAGCACCCAAGTTCCCTGCAGTTTAGCAGGTTCAATTCTACAGCGTCACTGCAGATCCGCTATGCTCAGCAGAGCTTCGATGGTTCTAGCTGCTCCTTAGCGCAGAACCCCTTGTAATCAGTTTCAGTGTTTTAATAATATCATTTTGTTATCTTGTTTCTCTGCCTGTCTGTGTGATGCCTCTAACGAGGCTGTTCAAAGATCCTGTGCATCTTTTAGATTTTCAACATGGTATCAGAGCCAAGGGATCTGGCGAGCACGAGGGCAAAGGGGACGAGGGTTCCACTTCCCATGGAGCTTCTACAGCCGATGCTGAGACTTCTGGGGCACTGCCTCATGGGGCCGACGAACCTGCAGGAGTTGAAAGATGTCGTGGTGCGTGTTCTGTGCTAGGGCTTCGCTGACCTTGTTCCTGTGGTGATTTTGGCGATAGCGGCGGAGGAGAGTGAGAATGTCCGACGAGAGTTGGAGTTGGAGAAGAAGTAGCATAAGGGTTTGACGGGGAGAAGCCCCACCGCAGCAGAGCCTCTTACCCTGTTCCTCCACCTTCTGTTCACTGTGCATGCATAGTTGTGATTATGGGGGTGTGTTGGAAATAATCCCAACTATCGCATTGCAGAGGTACCGTACCCATGTAGCAGAATAACCCAGAATACCACCATTTTGTGCCCATGGTTTTATATATTCCGGTTTAGAGTTTAATATATTTTGGTTTAGGGTTTAATCATATTTTAGGGCCTATATCTGATGTTTAGGCAATCTAGAGCACCTAGGTTCCCTGCAGTTTAGCAGGTTCAATTCTGCAGCGTCACTGCAGATCCGTTATGCTCAGCAGAGCTTCGATGGTTCTTGTTGCTCCTTAGCGCAAAACCCCCTTTGTAATCCTTCGATGGTTCTTGCTGCTCCTTAGCACAGAACCCCCTTGTAATCAGTTTCAGTGTTTTAATAATATCATTTTGTTATCTTGTTTCTTTACCTTGTCTGTGTGATGCCTCTAACGAGGCTGTTCAAATATCCTGTGCATCTTCTAGATTTTCAACAAGAATGACAACGACAAGAATCGAATAATTGTACTAGTAGTGGGATCTGTTGTCTTTCTATCTTGCATTTTGTTACCATGGAAATTGATTTACAGGAGTAGAGTGCATTTGCAGAGGAATTCTGACGTTATTTCAACTATAAAACTCAATGGTCAGATGCCAATTTCATATGGGGAGATTGTTAGAGCTACAGATGGATTTAATCAGCAAAACTTGCTAGGGACTGGTAGCTTCGCCTCTGTTTATAAAGGGATTCTGAATGATGGTACAGTGGCTGCTGTGAAGCTTTTCAATTTGCAAAATGAAAAAGCTAGCAAAAGCTTTGTTGCAGAATGTAGAGTTTTGGGCAAAGTTAGGCACAGAAATCTGGTAAAAATTCTAACATTCTGTTCAGAATTTGGAAAGAAAATTTTGGTTCTCCAATTTATGTCTAGAGGGAATTTGGAAAAACTGTTGCTCTTTAGAGAAATTGTGATGACCTTCAGGGACATATTGAACATAGCAATAGATGTAATCCATGGATTGGAATATCTTCATCACGACTGTTTTGTGCAAGTGGTGCACTGTGATATAAAGCCAAGCAATATTCTTCTGGATGAGGATATGACAGCTCACCTAGCAGATTTTGGGATTTCACAGGTAATTTATGGACAAGATTCTGCAGAATCTATGGCTCTGAGTCTTGGGCTCAAAGGATCTATTGGTTATATTCCACCAGGTACTACAATGTTATATTTAGTTTTTTAAATCATTTAAACTTCGACAAAAACATTCGTTTCCTTATATAAATGATGTCATCTCATGGAAAAAACGTTTGTTTGAATATTGATTGCAGAGTATGGAATAGAAGAATAGAAAGAAAGGTGTCTACAAACGGTGATATTTATAGCTACGGAGTTATTTTATTGGAAATATTTTATTGGAAATGATAACCAAAAAGTGTTCAACCCACCCTATCTTTGTTGGAGATTTAAATCTCCATAGGTGGGTGCTCACGCATTTTCCCAGCCAAATGGAAGATACTGTTGACAAAAATTTGTTAGAAGATGCAGAGATAGAGAAAAGTATTGTTCCATTTGTGCGTATTGCATTGGAATGCTCGAAGGAAAATCCTGAAGAAAGACCCACTGCAAGAGAGGTGGGTCGAGCTCTCGAAACTATAAGGATGCATCTCCAGCGCGTCTGCCATGGTATTTAATTTCGTAGTAGGATAAAGTTAAAGTTGAATAGTGAATATTAGTATAAAAGCTGTGCAAGGAAACTTTATGGAATGATTTTTTAAGCATTAATTCATATTATTGGAAGAAGGTGCAAATATTGTAAATACAGTGTTTGGTCTCAATTATTACAATTGGAACCGTCCCTATGCGAATTTGTTGTGTTGTATTTTTTTTTTCTAATGGTGCACTATGGTCTCAATTATTACAATTGGAACGGTCTCTATGCGAACTTATTTAAATAATTAAAATAAGCGTGAGATGATCATAATAAAAGCATTCTATTTTTTAATATAGAAAATATTTTATATTTATATTTTAATAATAATGTTAATAATAAATATTTAAAATCTATTATTGTGGTTTTTTATTAAAATTAAAAGATAACAAATGTTTGAATGTTTTTTCAATAGATTATATGGGATTGAAACAACTCAATAGTATTACATCGTCATCACATAGTGGTCTTTTAACAAAGCTTGGATATTATCTATGAATAATTTGGTAAGATTCAAACGTGGGTCTCCTCCTTAAATATTAAAGAATCTAATTAGTTGAGTTAATGCCACTTGATAACAAATGTTTGTAGTTATAAATCATAATTTTTTTTTTAATTATGAAAAATATAAATATAATTAAAACAAGTGTATTAGTATGTAATTATCTTTATAATATTTAAATATTTAATAAAAAAATTAAAAAAATAAAATTGAAATAATATAGGTATAATCATAAATAAATTATAAATTATATCGAATGAATCAATGATGAATATGATGTAATCTTAAAAGTCTATTAAGAGTTTAAATACCTATATTGTAGATACTCTTGTGATATTTTGGATATTGATAATATGGTTTTTGATAATTGGATGATAATGTTTGAACATCTAGGAGTTGAGTTGTTAGGTAATGGAATAGAAATTTTAAATATATATAAATTTTCCTTGGTTTTGTTATGGTCAGGTAGTTATATATTTACTTTTATCATAATTTTTATATTTATATTTTTTATATTTATATGGTTATTGTATTCCATTGTTGGCTTTAAATGAGACCAAATTGTATCATTTGCAAGGAAAATTTATAAGTAGATATTTTATATATTGATAACATAATTCCTAGTCAAAATGGATTTTGTATTATGACTTATATTTACTCTTGGTATTTTGTCTTATTCTTCACGTATGGATTTCACATACTTCATATACATTTAGAATTTTGTTTTAACGATAAAAAAACTTGATATGAGAATAAACATGGAGATGGTCCTAATTTTTAGAAAAATGGAAAATAACAATAGTGCCCATTTATTTGCTAGCCGTACCTTTAATTTATAAAAAAATTATTTACATTAATTTTTTTTTTAACTAGATAGATTCATTCCTAAAACTTTATTTTCATTAGATGGTTTCAATGAGAGGCCAGGTAAGGGTTTGAAGCTTGATTTACGATTAGAAATCATCATTGTAGATTACAAAACTTTTAAATTTTATCTACAGAAAGCTCCATGTGATCAAGACAATTTAGATGAGCTCACTTTTATGCCAAATTGGATAGGTTTTGCATCATATTTAAATTTATTTTTTGAATACATTTATGTCTATTTTTATTTTTTTGGTTCACAAATTGAACATGGCTTGCCTCAAGAGGATACTTTTATCTTATCATAATACTTTCTTTGGTGGGGAACATAATATTTTTTGATAAATAATTTCTCTAGGATTGATCTCTTTGCCTTTATGTCTTGTGTTGAAAAGATTTTGCATGTGAAATTTTTGAGACCAAGAAGGATCAAGCTTTGTCTCTAGAGGAGACTATGTTGTTTCCCTTGCATGTAGCCTATACTATCATTATAGGTGGTAGGATCGTACATCACCATAGAGACCTCATAATGGACTCTATTTCTCCCATATCCAATCCTATTTTGTTCATATTTTATTCTATGATGGCTAACAACCAATTGACATCTACCAACACTGCCTCTAATATTTTATCTACTATTATTGCTAGAAATGGATAAAATTCTAATGGAAGTCAAATATTAAGTAAGCAATTTTTATTGCTTTGCATTATTCCTTTATTGTTGTAGCTATTGATATTTCTTCTAGGACCATTATTTTATTCTTTTTGAGAGGTAACCCCCTTGATTGTGAAATTTTTAAATGGATTCAAAAGAACTAGGATACTTCCAAGGGTTGACTTGTTGATTTAGCCTATAGTCTAGGTAAAGGGTACGCAAGTATTATCTTTAATAATTTTTTTCATAAAAAAGTTACCCTACACTTTCTAACCAAGATTATTTGTGGATAAACCTATTTTTTGTAGTTTTGGTCTCTTGAATTTCATCTTAAATGGTTGTTAAAATATAAATACTCTTTATGGATAGAATTACCATATTTACCTTTCCACATTCATGGTTCTTTGATGACTATTTTGTAACTATTAGGGAAATTTCTATGGTGTAATGAATCTACCAAAACACTCTCTTGTATTCATCTTCTTCCTAGGGTTTGTGTTGAAGTCAACATCTTTGAGGTCTTCCCTTCTTCTATGTAGACATGGGTGCTATGGTTTAGTTTTGTTTAGCTATTAAGATTCCTTAATATTAATTATACCTATTTTTACTATAGGAAAACAAGATACCTAAAAAAATACTTCACAAAGCATCCAACTAAATCATTAAAACCTACTAGTACAAAATCATCTAGAGCTCCTACTTCTATAAACAAACTAGGAAGCCCTAGCCATAATCAGTCTCTATTGTAGGAAATTTAAGCATCTTTAAAATACAGTTATCACACTACTTAAATTTCCTAAATCATAAGCAGATATGCAAGATCTGGGAAACTTGCCTCTTCAACCTAAAAATTTGTAAATTCTAGGGAAACCAGGTTGGGTTAGGATACCCCAAAATGAGCCTAGTTAATAATTTGCTTTCGATTTCTTAATATCATATTAAATGGATAATTTATAGTCAATTATGAATAAGAAATTTACTACAATTCTTATCCTAAGCTTCAATAAGCAGATTGGTGTCTCATTTATTGGGTAACTGTAATAGAGATTACTGAACCCATGATTTAGAAAAGAGAAATAAGTAATGAATTGGGATGTTTACATACATTCAAATTATGTAACTCATATAAATACTTTACTAGTGAAGAAAAAAATCATTCACATATTGAAATAATGCAATACATGAATGAGCAATACAAAATTTAGTAAACAAAAAAATTAACAGAGAGAAGAAGTTGAATTGTATTAATTTGATCTTCATAGTTATGTAATATAGCCTTTGTTTTCAGAAATTAATACAATATCCACATTGTTCAAATGATGTAACAAAGGGATTTGATCCTTTTTTCTAATAACAATAAAATTGAATCCTTCAACTTCTTGATCTAGTTCCTAGGAATATCCTTAGTGAACTAGATGTACTCTTAGAAATTCTTGCATATAATGGGGAAGAAAAATAAGGGATGGAAACTAAGGCAACACAGGGAAAAATATAATTGACCTAAATAAAATATGGGAATACCTCTTATAGAAATGTTGCAATGCCAATGCTTGATAATTAATCTGGTTCTAGATGCTTCTTTTATAAGCTAGATTGCCAAAATTCTATTACAAATGCTTGGTGTAGATGTGTCAACATGGGTCCTCTACCTTTCATTTATGTAAGTGCATTACATCAAAAATCCAACTATTATAGACTATCTAAATTTGGAAATTCTACCATTTGTCCCCTTAAGCTATCCCAAGTGTCTTCCACTAGTGATGGTTGAGCTTCTTGGTCTTGGATACCTTTTAGAGGAAATAGTTATATTTCAAAATTTAGTTTTGTCTTGATTCTGCTATTACACCCTAGTCTTCCTATGTGGTGGATCCAAAAATAGTCTTTCCATATTTTTCTTCTTCTGACAGTATTATAGTCAAAATATTATCAATTTAACCTCATGCTTCATCACAAAAGGAGGCTATTGAATTAATTTACTATTCAACGATCATTAGTTTATTAAGATGCTTTTTCGATATTGACTCATTTTTGTTAGTGAACTTAATAATATTTTGGACCAATTGAGTTAGTTCTTTTAGATGCTACGCCAAATTTTTTTCATCTTATTCATTACATTCAAATTCTTCTATTTTCTTCATTATAATATCATATATGTTATCTTTTATAACAAGCCCCCCAATAAAGACATACTTCAATATTTTTTTGTTATCTATTCCTTTGACTAATTATTCTATCTCTTGGAGGTTGCTCTTCCAATAAGACTTTTCATGAATGAAAGTACATAATTTCTATTATCCTATCATACAATTATAGATCTTCCCATATATTGTGGAAATATATTTATTACCAACCTGAATGTATTCTTGTTTATATTTCAAGTATACAGGATTTATATCCAATCCTCTTTGATCTGTATTTTGTAACAAAGCTCTGATATTCTAAATTATATAAATAATTTCCACTAACTCCTTGAGTATTTTGGGAAAATCCTTCAGTTCTCTTTTCACATATCTAATTAGTTCTTTCTTGTATCGTTTGACAAAGCCAACACTATCAAACTACTTTCTAGCTTGAGCTTGGGAAATTTTTTCTTGTAAATTGCTAAGTCTAGCCTATATTTTTTGGTTTGCAACTTAAATTTGATCTCTTTTAGACTAAATTTTTCTATTTCAACACTCAACACCCAATTTCTCTAGTATAAATTTTTCATTGATGCCACTTGAGATTGTTCTTGAGTTTTAGTAAATGTCAATGGATCTTGATATTGGACAAAGGCTAATTGAGTAGTGTGGTCTATCTATATTTATGTTATTTTTTCCATGGATATTTTTTCTTCTATTATCATTAGGGGCTCTACTGAAGCTTGAGATTCACTAGTCTTTAATCCTTTCGTTGTGTACTACATTTTTTAGGTTATTTCCTTTGCTCTATTTTAGGAATATGTTCTTCTTCATTGGAATAAAACTCATAGCTTATTATCTTCTGGTAAGAGTGAAACTCTTGGATTGTGTAAGACCCTCAATTCTAGGTCTTTTATGCTTTATAGAGGTGGTTGCATCTTTTGATACTAATATGTATCCTTAAAATAGGTTTTCCATTCCTCCACCCAACATAATTCTTCTTTGCATGATTTTAGAAATTAAAATTTTCTCTCGATTGACTATGATTGACCTGGGTCTAATTTTTGGCAAATATGTAACCAACTCAAAAAAATTTCTTGTGTCCATTATTGCTTGTAAAATATTTAAATTTTTTGGTTGGGCATATTCATATAAGAAAGATATTATTTCCTTACCTCTATTTGTGTCCTTCAAACTGTTTATAGGTAGTTTTGTTGAAGGTACTTCCAACTATGTAATAATAGGCTCCATAATTTCTATAACTACCACAATCTCACTAGGTTTTTATTTTATTACCTTTAGCATTGGATCCTATAGTTCTTCAATATGAATATGGTGGATCAGTGGTGCAAAATTTTCTACTAATTTTTATCTTAATGTAATTAGTTTTGCGGAGTAGTGGTCAACCATTCTAATCTAAGTATGATCCATTTTATTTTCAAATTTGCTACACATATCAACCAATGACTCTCTTTTTTCTACAACAAACAATAAGTTATCTTCAAATTCATCCTTTTGATGCATGACCATTGTAGTAGGAATATTATCAATTGCATTCTTATTATAATAGTCAAAAGGATCATAGGATTGATAGGTAATTTTAAAAAAATTGAACATATCCATATTTTCTAAAGCATCAATCAAATTGAGTTATCCCTTGTATATGTAGTGCCCCATTCTACAATGGAAATATATCCAAGAGAGCTTTATTTTGTGCTTGAAAACCCTCATTTTAGTTTTCTCAACTATTTACATTATAATTTCTAAGGTTGCAATTGACATGGGATAGAACTTTAGAAATGCTTTGCGAGGGAATTTAGCTCCATAGATTCTAATGAAAGTAAATTTTTTTATAAGAAAATAATATCTTGCTAGATTTTTTGTCAAGAAGGTGGCTACCACTTTACCCATTCTTTTTGGATTATAACCACAAAACCTCTCATGAATATTTGGAAGGAAGTCACTGATAAACTAAGTATAGTTTGACCAGACCTCACATATCCTTGAAATTTAATCTTAGACCACTTTTTCATAAGCCCTACCCCACTTATAAATCAAAGGCTTGTTCATGTGCACCATAATCAAGTGTATGAAGAAATAATAGTGTGAAAATCAAGGTATTGTATTTCTCTTTTGGGTAATAACCTTCTAAAATTCCATAAACTCTCTATCCATTGTGCCACATAATTCGTGTTACCATCTATACATGGTAGGCTGACTTATTTTATTGCATTGACTCATTAAATACAACACTTCTCTAGCTACCCAATTCAAATATCATTCACCCATTATTATTTTTATCATATCAATCTAATCCCTAAACCAAGGATGTAATTTTAACTTATGAATAAAAAATAGATATAACACTTGTGCATTATTATTGAAAATTTTGAGATAAAAATAAGTACCAACAAGATGGTGGGATTGAAATTCTAGTACTTTTCTATCCAACAACATTGTAGCTTTGTTTAGTCCAAACACCTTTGCAATCTTCTTTAAAGGAAGCCTAGAATTTGATCAATTGGTGAAGTCTTTGATCATTCAAGACTTAGAATCATATGCTATAGTGAGCCATGATAGAATATTTGAAGTAAAATACACTCTAGGGCATATTAATTTTCTAGATTACAGGTCCACCAGTTGTAGTAAGAGCTATTTGAATTTATATCTCTCCATGCTCTATCAAACAAACCCATTAACAACCAAGGATAATGGTTGTAAGTATATTGTATTTCATCATAAGTAAATATTAACTACTCTTCTATCTACCTTTGCCACATAGGAGGAATTTTTGAATTGGACCCTATATATTTTGTATATACTTCTATATCAATGGTGGCTACTTTTATTTTCAACTACTGATACGAGAATTTGTTAGTGAGTTATTCAATCTTTGCTATGATCAGAGGGAGGGAATCTTGCTAAAATAAGCTAGAGGAGGCCATGGTTGTATCCTATGCTTATTTTCTTGCTATTAGAGTGCACTGCAATTCTCTCATACCTTTGATATTTCACTGTAGGTGTTGACTATAAGTGAGCTTTGGAAGATTTTGGTGGATATTAATAGTAACTCTTGAGTTTATGAGGTTTTAATAATCCAACCAAACTCTTTGAATCATGAAATGGATTTCTTCCACATTTCAACCATGTATTAGCCAACAACTATCATTAACTATTATGGTTGAATCATTAAGCTTCATTATTGGTTGATGAGTTTGTACGTGAAACTAGATAATAGATTGCTTTTTGTAGATTTACCTCTAAGCTGGTTGTTAGATTTTAGAACACATACCATTACAAATCTTGGCACTGGCCTCATATACCACAGGTTTTAGTTTAAAAGAGAAATAAATATTCATGTTGAAAACAATATCAAATCCTCTATGGGGTACAAATTTCTTTTTATTGACCTTGCAAAAATCTGGGTCATTCGTTCATCTTCCTTAAAGTCACCTATGCCACCCATCTTGAGCATGTAATTTTTAAAATTATTACCTGATGTACTTTTGTAAAAAATATAGTTTATTTATGGACCTTATTGATCTCTATATAATGGAATGTAACATATATATATTATGGATAATACTCAAACTTGAATGAAATAAAAACTGGCAATCGATTTATATAATTTTATGGGAACGAATAAGGTGGCACTAGTGAGAGTATGATAGTTTTATTTCAATGTATATGATGGTCAACTTAGGATTTTTGAAAAAATTAACCTTGCCAAACTTAGCCAATTGAGTGTGGTCTCTAGTATGGTCATGCCAATCAGATGCGAGTGGATTCTATGGCCGAGCTAATGGGGATTAAGAGTGAGTTTGAAACTATTTTGATGTTTACTAAAGGAGAAAAAACTTTCATGTATCTAGGCACCTTAGACTTAGGAATTATTAAAATACGTCTATTATAACTTTTGACCAATTGGATACAATTGGCTAGTCTACCTTACCTATCGAATGAGATTACACCTTTCATTTGTACCAATCGGTTGAAATTGATTATGATAGCTATAATAATGAAATTAAATTCATAATTTAAATGGGCCACAAAAACTCTAAGTTGTAAATGGAATATTTTCATCCTAGGGCCAAAAAGGGAAACATTTTAGACATGAGAAAAACCCTTGAAGGACTTTAGGAAAATGGTTTAATTTTTTATGTCCAATGGGTTGTGGTTGGGTGACTTCTCCACACCAATGGGATATCATCACTTGGTATAGCACTAGAAAATAGGGTGCAATTAAATAGGATGCCCACCCAATGGGGTATGATCGAACAACATAGCCGAGACTTGAGCAATTGACTTTTTTAATGGGTATGAAGCACAACCACCTAAGACTTTATTATGGAGCCAAAGAGAGGGGGGAACATTTGAACATAGATTTGACCCTTAGGAAAACTTTAGGGAAATCCCAAAAATATGTGTGTTTTGACTCCTATCCAATGGGGTATCATTGAATGAGATGGTCAACCAATGGGATTTGTTCAGGTGACAACCAAAAATATATAAAAATATAACTGGGTATGACATAGGTTTTATAGACCTTTTTGAAGTGTAACATTTTCTAAGGTTAAAATACCTTTATCTTGGGATAAAGGGAAAAATATTTTAATGTGAATATCACCCTTAGGATTTAGGAATGGCCAATCTGTGTGTATATATATATATATATTATGACCTTTGGCTTTTACTTGTTTTTTCCAGACTAAATGAGATGTCAATGGTTAGGATAACCGACTAATTGGGTGTGATTGGGCATAATAGCCTACCAATAGGATAAAGTTGGGTTGAATGGCCAAGAAAATAATGATTAAATGGGTGGCTTTTATGGACCTTTATGAAGTGCAATATTTTCTAAAGTATGAATAAAGTATTTTCATTTCAAGATGAAGGGAGAAAGGGTTTATGTGAGTTGGACCCTTGGGAATCCTAGAAAAACTTAAAATAGTATTTACCAATCGGGTGAATTCCCCTTTGGATCGATCCAATAAAAAATCATCAGCTAATATATTCATCCAATGGGGTATAACTGGTCAAGATAGCCTATCCAATAGTAATTATGAGGATGACCTTTTTATTTTGAGAGTGGATAGGATGAAACTTTTAAGTGTCAAAGACTCTTGACAACCTTGGGGAGAGGGAAAACATTTTTTATGTGAAGTTGGCCCTTAGGAACCTTATAAATGTAAAAATATACTTTTTTCAAACATCAACCAATGGGGTGTCATCCATTGGGATAGTTGACCAATGGGACATCATCGGGTGACATAGTTGACCAATAGGATGTGGTCAAGGAAAATTTGACTTTTCAAAGTGAAAAAGGAGAAATGAGTGGTAGGTTCTTACAAATTTGTGAAGGGGGAAATGTTATATGTATTTCAACCTTTGAAGAACTTTAGGAAAACCCAAAAAAAATTCTCTTTTTGTCACCTAATTAATGGGGTATAATCGAGTGTGATAGATGGAAAATTAAATGATAAACTTAGAAGGGGTTATAGGGTGCTTAGGATAATGGTGTAAGTATTTTTATTTCAAAAGTGAAGGGAAATAAAATTTTCACGTGGTGGAGACCCTTGAAAAACCTAAAGTTGCAATAATAATATGACTGACCAATGGGGTGTGATCGAGCATGATGGTCGATCAATAGGGTGTAGTCGGCTATGACATCTAACCAATGGGGTGCAATTAAATGGTACATCCAATTTAATTATAATATTTTGGTGTTATAATACTTAGGGAAAAGTTTTAGGTTTTGGATCATGCGAACATTATACATTGAATGGCACAACGATCGTAAACCTTAGGGAAAGTGATATGAATATGGTGAAATTTTTTTAGTTAGATCGTAGGTAAAAATGGGTTTAATGAACTCGTTAGATGACGTATAAAGGACATATCAAAGATATGGCATAAGGATGTTATGGGTATGGAAGTTAACTTTGGAATTAAGGTTTGATGGGGGTGAATGATAATGGATGGAAAGAGATTTAATTCATATGGATACCTTATGGGGTTATAATCTAGTGAAGGGGGATGTAATGAAATATGTGTACATGTATAAAATGATAAGGGTCAGATGTATGGAGTAAATAGGAATTTTATAGAATAAATGGAGTGTAATAAGTGAATTTATGAGAAATGGAATGTAAAGAGGGTGGTGGTGAGGTCTTAGTGATAATGGATGGGGTTTGGAATGATGATTTTATGGAATTATAGATAGTGGATGAATGAATTTGTGAAAAATATCCTTTAAATTTTTTATTTTCCTTTAGCACCAACATGACATTGACCTAACCCTTCCCATGACAACATTAAATATCATGGCAACCGCCTTGAAATTTTTACTCAAGATTCATCCTTATAGTTTCTAGATCCCTACGCACCTCTCTTGCACTAGGTCTTTGTTAATTTTCCTACGATCATTCCAACGCAATGCGCACAAATGGAATAATACTTTTCTCTATCTCATATTTCATTGCATCTTCTAACAATTTTTTGTCAACAATATCTTCCATTTTTTCGGAAAAATGCATGACCACCCATCTATGGAGTTTTAATTCTCCCACAAATGGAATAATACTTTTCTCTATCTCATATTTTTTTAATTGGTAAATTTGTTTTCCCTTTACAAGAAAAAATGGCAGAACAAAGGTAATCAAACAAGAATGATCACCATAGAAAACCAGAGAGATAGGAACACCAAAGAAACAAGCTTAGGCATGATAACAGGACAAAACCAAAACAAAATAAGAAAATAATTCAAAAGATGTCCAAAAACCCAAAAACACTAGTCTATCTGGATAGAGGGACTAGCAAAGGTACTATCCATAGAATTAACAATATTATTTGCCATCATTTGGACTTGCTAAAAAATATTGCATGTGGTGTTAAAGGACAATGAAACATGTTCCACCATGTCCCAAAGGATGAAGGATAACTGTAGGCTAAGTGGTAGGAGTATTATGAATATCGTGAACCAAGTGGGTTTGATTCTTACCTTGAACACCTTCTGACTTAAGTGATTTTGACATGCAGAGCAAATCCGCGAATGACTCACCCTCACTCCTATCATTGGTCTTTTACTTGAATATTGCCTAGCAAAGTGATGCCTGGGTGAGATGGCCACTAATATTTTGCCTTTAGATTTGATTGTATCAAACTTCTCGGCTTCATCATCATCGCTAACTACAATCCTCTCCATGCTAGGAACAACATAAGGAGGTTCACGTAGGGAATCCATCACCTCTAAAGTAGCACGCTCAATATCATTTTCTAGCATATGCTTGTACAAGATCATATGCAAGCCTTGATGCTTGGGATGAATCAATGCCTTGACTCTAACACTTTTCACAACAATTTTGAGGAACCTCACCAAATAATTTGGAATGTTCATAACCTTAATGTCTCTTAGATGGTTCATAAAGGATAAGGGGAAGCTCCTAATGGGCTTAGTTATCTCATCCATAGTAAAGTACTGCATGATTGGAACAAGCACCCTATTCCAAGGTTCAGGGAGCCCACTTCTGATTATACCTCCATTCTTATTTGCAAGGATTTTGATAAATAAATTTAGTCCTATTGTCAGTGTATGCCTATCATGCTGGATAATGTCACCATCATTGGGAAGCCTGGTCACCTCAGCTAGCAACTAGTTAGTGATTTTGAAAGAAAGGCCATGAACAGTAACCCAACGGTTGTTACAT
The DNA here is from genome assembly GCA_028583015.1 of Wollemia nobilis. Lineage (NCBI taxonomy): Eukaryota > Viridiplantae > Streptophyta > Pinopsida > Araucariales > Araucariaceae > Wollemia > Wollemia nobilis. The sequence continues at coordinate 204,166 of JAQPPZ010002988.1, forward strand.
GTTCTAGTAAACTCCATTGAAATTTTAGGGTCTACGCCATTGAATTTATAGAGAAAGGGCATAAACCCATGACTTCTTAGGATCTCTTCCATATTAGTTTCCAAAACTAGGGTATCAGGTTCGAGAATAACCATTGCAAAAGAAAAAAGAGTGGCAGGGGAACTCAAACAAAAAATGACAAGGTCTTCAAGAACATCTGAATTATGTTATAAATATTAATCTAGATTTCACGCCTCTGCTCAACTGCGCTCTGAAATTGGGTGAAACTGGACTACGCTCATGAAGTCGGGCATCCCAAAAAAAAAAATTGACTTGATGTCGCACATGCCTTCTGACATATGTGACATTTGATAGATTCGATCATCGCATAAGTTAATGCCAGTTTGGTGATTGGTCAAAAACCCTAGTTTAGGGTCTATCAAAACCTATCAGAGGATAACCTCTATCTTCCTCTCCCAGTAGCTATATAAGGTAGTTCGTGTCTTCAAAAAAGGAGTGGAGAGTGGGGGAAACTTGGAGAAACAGACGAGAAAAATAATCATTTGTAGAGTAGCAGACAAGATCGTTTTAGTGATCAGAGTAGCTCATCTATTTAATGTTCGAGTAGCAGACTTGACATTTGGGTTCCCTCTTAGTTTATCCTCTAGCTTTAGTCTGTAGATGTTAGTTTTTTCTCATTTGAGGACTTTTGTAACCCTTGTCTTATAAGAATATTCACTATTTTTTAAGGCATTTGTAGGGTTTACGATTATCTCTGTCTGCATAAAATCTGTTGTTTTTATTTTTATAATCATCTCAGAGCATTTTTTATAAGTTTGAACTTAGATCTAAAATATTGCATTCAGTTTCGGTGTTTCTCTCCTTCCTGTATAGTTCTTGCCAAGCCAAGCAAACCATCGCTGTAGCCGTGCAAGCCTTCGAACATAAAAAGTTTGCAAGGCAAAAAATTTCCTAAGTCTAGAGCTGTCCACCCGACTGCACAGTGAAGTTAGACTTCACTGCCTTTGACCAGCACAGTCGGGTGTTGACCACCCGCTCCCTGACTTAGCACTTTATTTTGTGCATAGCCTGATTGTGCATATTTTTTGTGCGTAACCTGACTGCGCACAAGTTCCCTTATGCAGCCCGACTGCGCAAGTATTACTTGTGCAACCCGAATACGCAATAGTCATGAGCTAAAACAGACTTTGGGAGTGCAACCTGACTTTGGGTGTGCAACTTGATCCTGATAATTATGGATAATGAGTTGTGGATCGATATTGTATAATTGTGTTTTCTATATTACTATTATATGTTAGTTTTATGCATTGTTGAAACTTGTTTAGGAAGACTGACACTGGTGAATCATGGAGAATGATTCTGGAGCATGAGGGCATTGATAAATATGTATTCAAGAGCATTGTATTATTTCTGAGTGTAGACAAGCATATGGAATCTCTCACCAGTCTGGTTAGGATGTTTTGCCTATGAAGGAGTGTGCATTGTTTGGGTTATTAAATCGTTATAAAACATCCCAGAGAGAGATTGGAGTAGTAAAGCATCTCAAATAATGCCATGATGTACCATTAGTTCATATAGATCATACATCAACTTCCATACAAATCATACAACGCACCTTTTCTCGATTTGGTAAATTAGACGATCGATAGAAACTTACCCGATTTGGCAATTTTGGGGAATCAACTTGATCGATTACAAAACTGTGTACGACAACCTCCAAAACAACATTTGTCAGTTTTTTTGAGTACAATATCATACCATATTGACACTTTACAATTTGTGATCATGCAGTGTAGGTAATTAAGGACCGTACAAGGAGATCATAGTTCGTACAAGGGTAGTTTGAGTGAGCATGAGACCGTATGATTTGGTAAGTGAGTTGAGTTTAGCCTACTAATAATTCTGACCTCTGGAAAACACCTTCCTACTAGGAATAATCCATCATTGTACTACAACCTTTTTAGTATCAAGGCTTATATATCCCTTTTAGTATCAAGGCTTCTATGGCCTTTTTAGTATCAAGGCTTCTATGGCCTTTTCAATATAAAAGCTTATGTGGCCTTTTAGTATCAAGGCTTATATGGCCTTTTTAGTATCAATAATTCTATCGCTTCTTCATCAAGTCTTATATGGCCTTTTCTTCAAGGATTCTATGGCATTTTTGTATCAAGACTTCTATGGCCTATTCTTCAACTGTGAAGTTCTTCAATCTAGTAATGGAGATATTCAATCTCCTAACTTCACCATGACTCTTCTCCATAAGTCTTCTTACATAGTTTTTTTCTCTTGCAAAATGAACTAATATTTGCATTATGAGGGCATGTCAACCTTCAGGTAATAAATTTGGAGTCTCCTAGATTTCTATTGTATGGATACCAATCCTCTAAGAATTAATTATCTACAACAAACGAAACTTTGGGTAATAGTTAGCAAGTTTGAGATATCCTGGATAGTCTTAAATAGATGATATATCAATCTAGTGGATTGAATGTTGAGTCTTAGTCTTCATGATTTTTTCCTATAACTCTATGGAAACACTCTAGTCAAATTCACTCTCAGTATTTTTTGGAATGGATATTTCTTTCAGTCCTCACTTGTGACTCTCCCTAATTCTACCACTAAGATTCTTCTAAGATATTTTGATAGTGACTGGTCCAATGGCACATCATGTCAATAAAACACTTAGGATCAATTATAATGGTGGTTTATCTATTGATCTACTCAGACTAGATCTATTGTGGATATGATACCACTATTAGCTTTTGATGTAATAGCCAAAGAGATATAACAATCATGAGATGCAAAATAATATGAAAGAAAATAAATCTACAAGATTACTGAGAAATGCAATAAATAAAAATGGTATAAATGAATACAATGTAGCTATGGAGGAAATGAACACCCCATTAATAAATCTACTAAACTATATTACACCCATCACCACTAGATGGTGATCCACATAGAACTGTACTATCCTCTAAGCTACTATATTATGATTCTATCTATGTTGATATGTATCTTACAATAAGAACTTTCTTATATAGGTAAAACAGGTTCCTTGGTGAACACTCTATCTAGCTATGCAAGGGACAACTTGCACATATAAAACTTGCACATTGACACTTGTGCATTTATTACATTGCATGAAGTAACTAGATAACTTCCCCCTAAATTAATCTAATGTCCTAAGTATGTACCTTGGAAGATAAATTTACATGAACCAAATGATGTAATATACTATATTTATAACATGTGGTTTACCTAACCAAAATGAATGGTAATTAGTTGACATTAGAGTCTTCTTGAGAGTTGTGGTGTTGTTACTATATCATTTGGTATCAAAGACAAAATATCTCTATGGCGTAAGAGGATATTTGCCTAAGGAGAGATGGCACAATGAGGAAGAGGGAGACCATGAGGGACTTAGTTCATAAATTTTGTGGATATGATAAAAGGAATCATTACTTAATTGTATGTACTAGAAATTACCCAGAGGAGGGGCACCCAAGTCAAAATGTGAGCGAGAGTGAAGAAGAGGAAGAAGAGGGGGCGTACTAAGTAGAATTTTACAACAAAGAAGAATAAGGGGACCTTAGAGAAAGGTTAATTTGGGAAATTTCTAACATGGGTAGGAAGTTGAGGTTAGAAACCTCATCTTATGATGGAAATTTAAACCCTTAAGAACTCATTGACTGGATTACAAATATGAAAAAATATTTTGATTTTGAGTCAATTGTAGGCCCCAAGAGAGTGAAATTTTCTTGTACAAATTTGAAGGGGTATGTATCCTTGTGGTAGGATCACGTCCAAACTAAAAGGAAAGGAAAATAAAAATATAAAATAAGGACATGGGAGAAAATGGTCACTAGATTGAAGGTTAAATTCCTCCTATTTTATTACCAATTGGGTCTTTTTAGGAAGCCATAGAATTTAAGATAAAAAGAAATGACTTTGAAATATTACACACAAGAATTCTATAAGCTCATCATTTAAGCTGAGCATCTGGAAGGTAATGAAGATAATGTTTTAAAGTATATCAATGGACTATTTTTATCCCAAGATGAATTCAGCATGATAAAAATAACGATGATAAAGGAAGCCTACCAATATGCATTGAAGGCTGAAAAGAAGTTGTTGTGAAGACAAAAAATAATCTAAGAGGAAGAGGATAGTCCTCATGAGGATGAGGGCAATAAAGAAATGGAAGAGGAAAATAAATATGAAGAAGAAGCTAGTTCTTATCAGAATGACTTTAGTCAAAATGCCAAAGGATGGGGAGACTTCTCAATGGGAAGAGGTCACTTTGGTAGAGGAAGGGATAGAGGATTATTTGGAAGGTGTTATAGATGTGAAGAGGATGGTCATCAGGAATTTGAATGTCCAAATGCACAAGAAATTAATAGTAATATAAAGGAGAATAGGAACCATGTTGTAGTGGCAAATGAGGAAATTTTTTCTTTCCCAAGACACATGGAGGAGCCAAAACAAGGAGAATATCTCATGATGAAGAGAGTTTTTCTAACACTTGAAAAGAGAGAATGTGAACCTTCTTAGAGGAGAATTATTTATAGAATAATATGCAAATTAGGAGGCAAATGTTGTAAGGTTATTGTAGATAGTGGGAGTATGGATAATATTGTATCCAATAAAATGGTAGAGAAACTAGGATTGAGTCAGATAAAGCACCCCAATCCATACAAAGTCTCTTGGTTACAAAAGGAACACCAAATTATAGTCACTGAAGTGTTAGGTGAAATTCTATATTGGATCTTACATAGATGAGGTCATGTGTGATATTATGCCTATGGATGCTTACCATGTGTTGTTGGGAATATCTTTGCAATTTTATAGAAACATTGTACATGATGGCAGGGAAAAAACATAAATGATTATGAAGGATGGTAAGGAGTATGTATTGGGTCCATTGAAGGACAAGGATGAAAGAGAGGACAATGGTCTGAAGGTATGTTTGATTTTTGAAAAGCAAGTTTTAAAGGAAATGATAAGGAAGGAGGTGTGTTTTGCATTGATTGACAAACCCAAAGAGGGTGGTGTGGGCCAAAAATGGCCACATCCTTAGAAAACATTGAAAATTATTCTAAGGCATGAAAGTATCTATTCCACTGAGGAAATAGAGCATTTTAGAGCAGATCCGCAATGATAGTTCCAAAATCTGCTCAACACTTAGTGTTTTTTTGCCTTAACAAGCTAAAATTCCATTTTGCTCGGTTCCTAGTGTATTTGGCAATGGATTCCAGGTGAGCTTCGATTTCGTAAAACTTTTGATCAAAGATGATGTCAGCATGATAAAAAGTATAGAATGGATATTCTTTTGGATTCTGTTCACTCCAGTGACTAAGTACTGGGAAGCTCGATTCCATTGGTTTCTAAGACTAAAAGTAAGTGGAATGGAGAAAATATCATTTTATACTTCTAAGAGTGTCGAATGGTGATCGTGGTTGGTTTTTGCATGCTCCAAGTGGCTAAGAGTTAACAAGTTTTGATTCTGCTAAGTTCCAAGAGTATTCTAATGCAGAATGGTGACTTGAAGGTCAAAAACACTGCAAAGAGAGTGGAATGACGATAAAGACTATTTTGCAGTACTTCCAAAGTGGAATGATGACAAAGTATTATTTGTACTAACTTCGGTGTGGATTTTTGATTCTGCATTTTGGATAAGGAAAAGATGATGTTAGCATATTTTGTTGTGCGGTTTGTGATTTGTTTGAATCCAAAGAAGATAAAAGGAAGTTTAGGTAGTGGATTGACAACGGATTGTATCTCGCTCACTCCTCAGTGCATTTCATGTTGAAATCTAATTCCACATAAGAAAGGCTACTAAATATGATGTCAATAATTAAAAAGTTCAAGATGGCATTTTGTTCTTTCCCCACCAATTTGTAGATTATTTTCATAGGTTTAATCGCAATCGTCCACGATGAACATCAATGGTCTAGATTTTGTTGACACTGTTGAAGCATTTAAAAGCAAATTCTCATCGGATCATAGAGCAATCAATTGGAAGGTAGGAAGACAAAGCATCAAAGGGTTTTCAATATCAAGAACTAGAGCGATTGTAGATCTACGATGGAACAGAGATTCCAAGAATGATCAATGGATTGGATACAGTTTTCAACTTCCTGAACCCTAACTACCATAATAATTTGTAGAGATAGGCAACCATGGTGGATTACTCATAGTGGATTTCCTTGATTTAGCTAGCCAATAACATAGTGCCAGTAAAAATATGTTGAGTTGTAAATTTATAATCTTTGTAATGTCTCATAAATTTATTTCATTTATCAAACTATAAATAGAGGTTGAACCCTCGTTGTTAAGGTTCATCTCTAGTGTGTTTGCTTGACCTACTATATATATTCATACAAACTAATGAAAGGAGAATTACTCTAATTTTTGACTTAAAAATTGTCATCTTTGCCATATTTGTGTAAGAGGTTCGAACCTTTGAGTTGCATTTCTATTAATACTTTAAAAGTTAGTTCATTCCAGCTTATTGGATTACTAGTTGTGAAAGTAATTGAAATAGTTTCATAGTTAGATCTATGTTATTAGAAAGTTTATTTTTGTTAAATATAAATATTGGTCTAATATGCTAATTTGGATTATTAATATTAGATATTGGAATTTATTTCTACAATATATATCTATTTATGCTTTAATATATAAAGATTTCATATGTTTGGGTGTTGTTAATATTGAGTGATGGGACACTAGAAATAGTTTGTGGGAGCTTTTTGTTGTAGTTACCTATGTTATTAGCCTATCCGACCACTATTTTTCATAATATCTCTAACCTTAAACCTTTTCTAACCCTTTTATCAAAACCCTATTTGAGCTTTAATTATGTCAACACCATTTTAAGTTGACAAGGAACTAGCCTACTCTAGAGGTTGGATTGAAGTTGCCTTTGATCCATCCAATGTTGAGTGCCAAGTTGTGACTATCGGGTGTATGCCTGGATAAAAAATTGGAATACAGACAGTCACAGTGTCAAGTAAAACTTGATGTCAATTTGGTGCCTAACATTTTTTAGCACACCAGGTGGGACCAGTTTACAAGAAACATGAAAACCCATCATATGAGTTATTATTTTATCTTTACCTAAAGAAATAAATATTTGATGAATTATCTTGACCTTGCTAAGAAGAGAATAGCAAATTTACCTGGCGAATCCTTGTTAATTAAACCTAGAAAATAATTATCCTCGTAGACCATAGTTCTTTCATGTATACTAGGTCATTCAAAATAAATTACCCTGACTCTTATTTCTACTGTGAGCTACCTTATAGAGGATCCATTATTATAAGGAATTTAAACCAATATTTTAATTTAGAGGAAGATCCCCTGAGGAAAATCCTATATTTAATCCAATAGCCCCTCCAAAAGGACCTACACCTGGAAACATGGTAGGAAATGCAGCCCCAAATCAAGGAAATGTACCCCCAAATATGTTGGCAATTTTGGGTTTGAGATCCTAGCTTCTTGTCTATGAGTTGTCATTGATGTCAAAAGGAAATGGCATTAATGTTAAGAGGATGTGTTGGCTTCAAAGGTGGAATATTCCAAGAGAATATTTTTAAGAGAATCCGGAGAGATTCCATTGGCAAGGGTTTTTATTAAAACCAATGGAGGTTCTCTTTATTATTTATTTAATTATTATTTAAAACCCTTCAAGGTTTTAATTAATTAATTATTTAATTAATTAAGGGAGAAATTATTTTTAATTTATTAAAAATACTTAAAGGTTTTTAAACCTTTTTTTATTCTTAATTTATTAAAATTATTTAAGGGCTTTTAAACCCTTTTTGAAAAGACTTTTGATTAATTTTGAAATGGTCTTTATTTCCACTGACGTCAAGGTGTCTTCGAAGAGACTATTTATTCTCCAACTCCTAAGGTTGGAAGGCGAATTAATTCAAAATTCCTCGAATGCAATTTGCGGTGTTTGTGCTCTGTATTCGTTGTGATCAAAGGAATACTTAGATGCACGTGCGGTTGAAAAGTCTTTGGGAGTTTTTTTTTCGAGGGTGAAGTGGATGGAATTTCACTTGTGAACTTCATAGCCCACGTGGGCTAGTGGTAGCGAAGGCTGTTGTTGGGCGCTGCATTTGCGGAGGTTGTCGTTTCGAGTCTCGCGGGGGTGTTTTGCTAGAGTAACACACGTTTTTATTAAAACGTATTTATGCTACAAAATTCGGAGTTTCTTGGACAACGATTTATAAGGTTTGATTAAATTTTATGAGTTTTGGCTTTTGTGATTAGCATTGAATAAAAGCTTAGGAGAAATAAGGGCATATTTCTTTGGATGTATTTTTAAGATTATTCTTTGCTATGCTAAAATTAAAAATGGAGGTATAAGGTGTGATTCTATGATTGTTGATTTATTGGCATGTTATGGTGGTTGTGTTTAAAGAAGTGGAGCTAAAAGGTGTAATAAATGAAGTTTATATTATTGCTCATTTCTTTTTATTCTAACCCTAACTTGGTTGGAAGTTTGAGAGTTGTGTGTGGTGACAGCTTGAAGGTTCAATTATCTTCTATTCCAATAAGGTATGGGCACATTCTTCTTATGAGTATGATTGGTGTATGTTTTCTGAAATAAGGTTGGAGTGAAAAGGTATTCTACTAGGTATCCTTTGGCTAGGTGTAAATCCTATTTTCTGGTTTGTTGAAGACTACTTATGCATTGTTATCCTTAAGAAGATTTTTTGGTGAATGCATAATTTCTGGTTTGAGGTAGTGGAAGCTTTGTGCACTAGGGTTTATATTTGTGAGTCTAGCTACTTGCATTGAGTTGGTGGAACCCTTGGTTGGCTGTTTTGAGTTTGATGGTTGAGTTGCTTCCATAGAGGTTGTTTGATCAAGTTATTGCTTTACTTGATTCATGATATTGGGCTTACTCCATTGAGTTGATTTGAGCAAGTTATTCTTTGCATTTGGTGATATTGTGTTGGTGGCTTTTTTTTCAAATATCTTTGGAGGGAAAAGGATTTCTACTTGTTTCCTTTTCTTGTGATGATTGGTTGAATGCTTCAAGGTTGATGTTGAGTTGAATGGTGTTGGTTGACTAAACCTTGTTTGATGAGCATTATTGTTGAAACCCTAATTGATGGTGAAAATAACATGAGTATCATTGTTATGTGATTCTTTGCATAGTTGGCAATTGTTGGGGTTTCATGTTCTTGAAATAAAACATTCTATCCTATCCATTTTAGATATTGAGTTGAGTTTTCAGATTTGAGATTGATATTGAGCTGAGTTGATTTGAGTTGAGTTTTGAGATTGGGATTTGAGTATAGAACATATTGAGTCTCTAACAATTCTCTTTATGCTTCTATGAGTTTGAAAAATCACATTGGGTCTCTAACAATTCACTTTGTGATTTCCTACTAAGAAAGTTTTTCTTGGTGAGTTTACTGAGTTTTTGGACAGGTCCTAGCAGAGGACTTGTGAGCTGAGTTTGATAGTTCCAGCAGAGAACTTGAGGATAGAGGTGCATTGGTTCTATGAGAAGAACCTGAGGACAATTGGCAAGTCTTTGAGAAGGCTTGTATGTAGAGGATTGATTTGTTCAAGAGTTGGATAGATTTGATAGACAGAGGAAGACTTGTACTAGACCGACTGACTGTGTTTGGTACAAGTTGTTGAGCTGTTGTGGACGTGATCATAGAAGGCATAGGTCTCTTAGGCTAAGCATTGAGTACAGGAGGTCTTCGGTGGAAAGGAGTTCCATGTGCTGGCAAGAGGTAGAGGCAGTTGATCTTCTGAGGGATCATTTCCATAGAAGAGGGGAAGGTAACTCCTTTGAGCAGAGGCTCATAAATTATGATTGGGGGAAGGTATCTCCCTTGGGCCGAGGCTCATAAACATTGTAATTGGGAAGGATTCCCAAAGAACTTTGAGATAACTTTTAGAGAAAAGTTTTGTGGACATAGCCCAGCCATTCTGGATGAACCACGTTAAAATTGGTGTCTCTTTGTGGATGATATTGTGCATTGCTTTGATATCGCTTTGGGTATATTGCTTTACTATTTTGAAGTATAAATGAAAAAGTAAAAAGAGGTCTTATACTATTCACCCCCCCTCTCAGTATAAGCTTGTGTTCTTCAATTGGTATCAGATCGGGTGCCTTCAAAAAGTTTAACGACTTGAAGGAAAAGCTAGTAAAGAACACAATGGATCATTCAAGTGGCAATGCAACACCTATTCTTGATGGGTCGGATTTTGGTCTTTGGAGTGCAAGGATGAAGGTTCATCTAATGGCACTTGGGAATGAGGTTTGGGAAGTGATTGAAGATGAGTACACTATTCCTGAACATGGTCCTAATACTAAAGAAGAAAGGATCCTACATCACAACAATTCAAAAGCAATGAATGCAATCCTGAAAGGCTTACAGAAGCAGATCTCACCAAAGTGATTCATCTGCAAGACAACTAGTGAAATATGGAAACAGTTGAAGGTGGTTCGTACAGGTGATTCAAATGTCGGAAAGGCCAAGTTGAGACACTTCAAAGGTATGTTTGAACAACTCAAGATGAATGATGATGAAAATATTAGTGACTACATGCTTCGTATGGATGAGGTTGTTAACTCCATGAAAGACTTAGGTCTTGAGCTTGCTAAAAATGATGTTTGTGATAAGATTTTAAGATCTCTTCCTAATATATTTAGTGAAAATATTTATGCTATTGAGGAAGCTAAATATTTGGATAAGTTGAAAAAGGATGAGCTCCATAGCATACTTGCAGCATTTGAGTTGAGAACTCAAGTGAAGGTTGATGTCAAGAAAGAGGCGACTTTCAAGGCTACCAAGAATTCCAAGGGTAAACAGATTCAAGATAGTGATGAGTCTTCTAGTGATGAAGAGGCATATTATAGCAAGAAAGGCAAGTTCTCTAGAAAGCACAAAAGTATGAAAAATATAAGATGTTTCAATTGTGGAAAGTTTGGTCATTATGCTACTTGATCTGTACTGTTCCCAAGAATGAAAGTGATGAAGATAAACAGGATTCTAAGAGCAAGGATTCTGAAAAGCACAAGCATCACAAGAAAAACAAAGATGAGCACAACAATCAAGGAAAGAGGTATTCTCATAAGCACAAGAAGAGTTTCTACCTAGACAAAGCAAGTAAGTGTTCTAGTAGTGATAGTGAAAGTTCTTCAAGTGATAATGAAAATGAGATGTTGTTCATATCGAAAAAAGAGGAAGAACCGAAACATAGATTCATTATCATGAAATGTCTTAGATGTGGAAATTTTGGTCACCTTGAGGATGATTGCACAAATAATGATTTGGTTTCTAGTATGTATGAGGATGCTTTAGAAAACTATAAGGAAGATGCATGTATGGTTTTTGAAAAGGGTAGCACCTCTAGTGATAAGAAATTTGAAAAAGGCTTTGATGATTCAAAAAGCAAACAAATAGATGAAGATATAGAGGAAGGTGAAGTAGATCTTGAAGGTGAACTTATTAGTGCTCTTAGTGCTTTGAAAAAGGAAAGAAAGAAGAATGCTAGACTCAAGGATAAGTTAGATGAATGTTGTATGGAGAAAGATGATCTTATAGAAAGTCTTGACTTCTCTATGGCTAAGACACAAGAACTCAAGGATGAGTTAGAGTCTAAGGTTCTTGAGTATAGTGAGTTAGAACAGAAAGTGGCTTCTTTGAAAGAGGAAACTAAAGAGTACAAGGATAAGCTTTACAGGTTTCAAAATAGCTCCAAAAAGGTTAAGTCACTCATCAAAGGTCAAAGAAAGACAACAGATAAAACAAGTCTTGGTTTTGTTAAGCCACACAAGGAACAAGTTGGAGAGTCTAGTAAGAGACTCCAAAAGGAAGAGAGTTCTGATGAGGAAAGTATTTCATAAAAGGAGTCCTTGAATGATAGATGCACATAAATAGAAAATAGAATTCAGAATGAGAAGAAGAAGTTTTCAGAACCTAAGAAGTCAATTAAAGGAAAGTTTCAAGGCAGATGTTTTGCTTGTCACAGGTTTGGTCACATGGCTTCACATTGCATGGCTCAAGTGAAGGAGATAAATGACAGTTTTAGAAGTGCTAGTTACTTTCAAGGGTATTGCTACTCTTGTCAATAGTTTGGGCACAAGGCGAGTTTATTGCAAGGCAAACAACGAGAACAGGTTTGGTCGAGAATAGGTTTGGCCGGAACGGGTTTGGTCAAAACGAGTTTGGTCGAACAGGTTTGGCCGAACGGGTTTTGTCGAAACGAGGTTTGGTCGAAGCTGGTGGATTCAAAGATCAGGTTTACCTCAAAGAAACAACATCGTCAAGTGTTTCAAGTGCAACAATGAAGGTAACATAATCAGACAGTGTAGAGCTAAAATTCTAGAATACAGGAACAGGAACAGTGGCATGATCAAGTCCAAGTATCAAGGCATGAACAAGAACAGGGATGAGAACAAGAACAAGAATAGTGACAGGAACAGGAATATGGACAAAGAGTTCAAGAGAAGGCCCGACAAGGAAGTTATAGATGTTGATGATGATCAGTGCCTAATGGGAGTTTTACTCCCACCCAAGAATTAATCACCTCATCAGGAGGTGGGGGAGGGACTAAGCTAAGAGGTTCATTCTTAGTCCCGAGCCCCAAAGCTGACCCTTTGCCATTGATGACAAAGGGGGAGAGATTTGAGTAAGGGGAAGAGCCTCAAGACAGGGGGAGTTGTTTATGTTGAGTTTCTGTGTGGTTGAGAAGCATGGTTTGCCATCAATGACAAAGGGGGAGATTGTTGGCAATTTTGGGTTTGAGATCCTAGCTTCTTGTCTATGAGTTGTCATTGATGTCAAAAGGAAATGACATTAATGTTAAGAGGATGTGTTGGCTTCAAAGGTGGAAGATTCCAAGAGAATATTTTTAAGAGAATCCGAAGAGATTCCATTGGAAAGGGTTTTTATTAAAACCAATGGAGGTTCTCTTTATTATTTAATTAATTATTATTTAAAACCCTTCAAGGTTTTAATTAATTAATTATTTAATTAATTAAGGGAGAAATTATTTTTAATTTATTATAAATACTTAAAGGTTTTTAAACCTTTTTTTATTATTAATTTATTAAAATTATTTAAGGGCTTTTAAACCCTTTTTGAAAATACTTTTGATTAATTTCGAAATGGTCTTTATTTCCGCCGACGTCAAGGTGTCTTCGAAGAGACTATTTATTCTCCAACTCCTAAGGTTGGAAGGTGAATTAATTCAAAATTCCTCGAATGCAATTTGCGGTGTTTGTGCTCTGTATTCGTTGCGATCGAAGGAAGACTTAGAAGCACGTGCGGTTGAAAAGTCTTTGGGAGTTTTTTTTTTTTAGGGTGAAGTGGAGGGAAGTTCACTTGTGAACTTCGTAGCCCACGTGGGCTAGTGGTAGCGAAGGCTACTGTTGGGCGCTGCATTGGTGGAGGTCATCATTTCGAGTCTCGCGGGGGTGCTTTGCTAGAGTAACACATGTTTTTATTAAAATGTCTTTATGCCACAAAATTCAGAGTTTCTTGGACAACGATTTATAAGGTGTGATTAAATTTTATGAGTTTTGGCTTTTGTGATTAGCATTGAATAAAAGCTTAGGAGAAATAAGGGCATATTTCTTTGGATATATTTTTAAGATTATTCTTTGCTATGCTAAAATTAAAAATGGAGGTATAAGGTGTGAGTCTGTGATTGTTGATTTATTGGCATGTTATGGTGGTTGTGTTTAAAGAAGTGGAGCTAAAAGGTGTAATAAAGGAAGTTTATATTATTGCTCATTTATTTTTATTCTAACCCTAACTTTGTTGGAAGTTTGAGAGTTGTGTGTGGTGACAGCTTGAAGGTTCAATTATCTTCTACTCCAATAAGGTATGGGCACATTCTTCTTATGAGTATGATTGGTGTATGTTTTCTGAAATAAGGTTGGAGTGAAAAGGTATTCTACTAGGTATCCTTTGGCTAGGTGTAAATCCTATTTTCTGGTTTGTTGAAGACTACTTATGCATTGTTATCCTTAAGGAGAGTTTTTGGTGAATGCATAATTTTTGGTTTGAGATAGTGGAAGCTTTGTGCACTAGGATTTATATTTGTGAGTCTAGCTACTTGCATTGAGTTGGTGGAACCCTTGGTTGGCTGTTTTGAGTTTGATGGTTGAGTTGCTTCCATAGAGGTTGTTTGATCAAGTTATTGCTTTACTTGATTCATGATATTGGGCTTACTCCATTGAGTTGATTTGAGCAAGTTATTCTTTGCATTTGGTGATATTGTGTTGGTGGCTGTTTTGTTCAAATATCTTTGGAGGGAAAAGGATTTCTACTTATTTCCTTTTATTGTGATGATTGGTTGAATGCTTCAAGGTTGATGTTGAGTTGAATGGTGTTGGTTGACTAAACCTTGTTTGATGAGCATTGTTGTTGAAACCCTAATTGATGGTGAAAATAACATGAGTATCATTGTTATGTGATTCTTTGCATAGTTGGCAATTGTTGGGGTTTCATGTTCTTGAAAGAAAACATTCTATCCTATCCATTTTAGATATTGAGTTGAGTTTTCAGATTTGAGATTGAGATTGATCTGAGTTGATTTGAGTTGAGTTTTGAGATTGGGATTTGAGTATAGAACATATTGAGTCTAACAATTCTCTTTATGCTTCTATGAGTTTGAAAAATCGCATTGGGTCTCTAAAAATTCACTTTGTGATTTCCTACTAAGAAATTTTTTCTTGGTGAGCTTGCTGAGTTTTTGGACAGGTTCCAGTGGGGACTTGTGAGCAGATTTGGACAGGTCCTAGCAGAGGACTTGTGAGCTGAGTTTGATAGTTCTAGCAGAGAACTTGAGGACAGAGGTGCATTGGTTCTATGAGAAGAACCTGAGGATAGTTGGCAAGTCTTTGAGAAGGCTTGTATGTAGAGGATTGATTTGTTCAAGAGTTGGATAGATATGACAAACATAGGAAGACTTGTACTAGACCGACTGATTGTGTTTGGTATAGGTTGCTAAATTGCTGTGGACGTGATCATAGAAGACAGAGGTCTCTTAGGCTAAGCATTTAGGACAGGAGGTCTTCAGTGGAAAAGATTTCCACGTGCTGGCAAGAGGTAGAGGTAGTTGATCTTCTGAGGGATCATTTCTAGAGTAGAGGGGAAGGTATCTCCTTTGAGCAGAGGCTCATAAATTCTGATTGGGGTAAGGTATCTCCTTTGGGTCGAGGATCATAAACATTGTAATTGGGAAGGATTCCCAAAGAAATTTGAGATAACTTTTAGAGAAAAGTTTTGTGGACGTAGCCCAGCCATTCTGGATGAACCACGTTAAAATTGGTGTCACTTTGTGAATGATATTGTGCATTTCTTTAATATTGCTTTGGGTATATTGCTTTACTGTTTTGAAGTATAAAGGAAAAAGTAAAAATAGGTCTTATACTGTTCACCCCCCCCTCTCAGTATAAGCTTGTGTTCTTCAATGCAGCCCCAAATCAAGGAAATGTACCCCCAAATAAGCCTTTATAGAAGTACCCTAGCTGGAACATAGTTGACCCCTTAGATTAGCCCATATGAATAACATTCCTCAAGCTATTTCTAAGGCTATTCTCACTTATGATGGATCAAGAAATACTGCATATGAGCACTATCAGGATATTTTGAATCTGGAAGCAATCCACAATGTAAACAATGAAGATGTTATTGTGAGAATCCTAGCCCTGTTCTTTAGAGAAAATATTTTACATTGGTTTATGACTCTTGAGGATAGCACCATAACTTCATGGGAAGCATTGGTTGAGACTTTTATGGAAGAATTTAATGAATCTACTGATCCTTTCTCATTGCTTAATAAATTCACATCTATGCTAAAACATCAACAAGAAACTATCTCATATTTTAATTTGAGGTTTAGAAGAACCTGGAAAAGAATTTCTCCTATGTCTAGACTAGCTACATGCCTTGCTTATATGTATTATATCAGAGATATTGAATCAAATCTAGGCCTACAAACCCAAAAATCTGGAGTGGAAATATTTCCACAAGTTTATAATGTAGTCGTTCATGCAAAAAAATGTCCTAATTAATATGGGGAGATTACATCACAAATTTGTGCTACCTTACAATATATAAATCACTAATATCCAAATCCAAGCTACTACTTCATATTATATGGATCTTGCTCCCTTATCATCCCCATTACCATAGATGACTCCAATTCCTCAGCCAAAAGCACCATCTACTGCAGTTCCTTTCCCTCCACTTACTTCTCAGACCCCTCAGGAATTTTTTGTCATCCTTGATATACAAAATACTTTGAAAACTCTGAGAAACAAGATGAATTCTATGGAGAAGAGAGGAATGGAAAGGTCTCAAAAAAGGAGATTCCCATATGTGAATAAAGATAAAATACTTGGTCCTAGTAACAATACTAGGGTCAAAGTAAATGCAACTTATGAGGAGCCTGAGTGTTCTTCAAAGACAAGTCTGGTAAATGTTTGGTGTTTGGTATGTAATGATCCTTATGATTCATAATCTTGTGTTATGTACCAACACCATGTCTAGAAATATATGGATCAAGAAGAAAGAAACTAGAAAGGAAGGCTAAACATGCTATGGTAACCTAAACATATCATGGATGGAAAAGAGATAAATGAGGATGGACCTATTACTGTCATGACAAGGTCTAGTAAGAAAACACTGCACGTAGATCCATAGAAGATGGGTCAATTTTAGGTCCCCTCTCAGAAGAATATTGCTCCACCTCCCCAAATAATTAACACTTTCCCTATTTCCCAAGCTAAAGAAAAATAAAATAGTCTCCCCAAGATATTTGAGAAAGAAATTGAGGGAGACAGAATGAGATCTACGGATGAGGCTTAAGAGAGGCTTAGATTCCCTTATATTACCAAAATATAGAGAATAGAAGCCACTAAAAAATATAAGAGAAAATATGGTGAGCAATAAAGAAGGCCTAAGAGACCCATATTGGCTAATTCTGAATATAATATTATGGAATAAATGAAGAGAATACCATCAAAATCTAGTCTATATGACACCCTCTTCATTCCTGGCCAGATTGACCTACTAAAATCTTCCTTGAACAAGTATCCGTAGGATAAGTAGGCCACCAAAATTCTTCGTGAACCCTCTAAAAAGAAACAAATGTCCCATACTATTTTAAAAAATAAACCTCCCCCTTTCTACATTTCTTTGAGGATGGAAGGTTGGGTGGTCCTATTGGTCAAAATAACAACACCCAAGGAAATAAAGGTACTCTCCTTATTTTTGAGCAAGCAAGGGAGAAAAAGTCGTGATAGCATGACGTTTTGAAGAGGAGGACCAAGCAAAGGAGAAAAATTCATGATAGCATGACGTTTTGAAGAGGAGGACCAAGCGAAGGAGAAAAAGTCATGATAGCACGACGTTTTGAAGAGGAGGACCAAGCGAAGGAGAAAAAGTCATGATAGCATGACGTTTTGAAGAGGAGGACCAAGCGAAGGAGAAAAAGTCATGATAGCACGATGTTTTGAAGAGGAGGACCAAGCGAAGGAGAAAAAGTCATGATAGCACGACATTTTGAAGAGGAGGACCAAGCAAAGGAGGAAAAGTCATGATAGCACGACGTTTTGCCAAGCTAGAACCAACATATATAAAAGCGAGTGGAGAAGATCTCTGTAACAAGAATATCTTAACCTTTTTGGTTAAAAGTTCCATCACTCAAAAGATATCTGTGTAACAAGAAGAGATCTCAATCTCTAACCACTCTGTTGTTAGGATAAGCCTTCGGGCATTCTGTTGTAACAACTTTCATTAGTCTATTATGTAAAACTCTATATAAAGAATGAGCGACCAAAACACAAGGTCGGCTCTTAGGTGTTTACAAGGCTATGTATTCAGACTTCTAAAAGATTAATAGAGATCATCCACCCTGGTTCTGAGCTCATTTGGTGTGCAAGTATGTATGTGATCATTTATTGCTAAAGTTGAATCTATATTGAATATACCATACATTAATTCTTAAACTGAATTTCTGTGTTAAATGTTCTATTAGATCTACAATTTACTTCACTGATAAACTGCTTAGGAGTTAAATATTCATCGAGTGATCTTAGTTTATTGTGTGTTGGGTTTTATTATGATTTTCTACAAAAGGTTGAATCAACACTATGTTGTTACTTAATCTGTACCAATTTTAATCTCATAGCATTGGCTACGTTTCCCTTATTTAAGCATTCCTTTCTCTCTACCATTTTCCTATAAAAACAAGGAACCAACCTTCTCTGGAGACTGAACCAGGAAAACCCTAGTTTTAGCCTGGTCATTCAATGTTGATGAAGTCTTGGATGCAAATTATAACCTAAGGTGGATTTCATTCCAATAGTTTTTGGCACGCCCGATGGGACCCAAATCCCACGCATTATATACAGTCAAAGTCCCGGTGAAGCCTTTGTCCTGTTAACCTTTTTTTATCACCTGGTGACTCCGCACAGGAAAGGAACCCTGAATAAATCCTTACCTAGTATCTGGTTATGAACCATTCTTATGATAACCAGATCTAAAGCAAAAAATTTAGAAGAGCCCATAGAGTTCTTTGAACTACACCTTGGTAGCCTTCGTGCTAACCCAATTTTGGTTGCTAGGATAGTTCTTACTCACAATAGCAATCCCAGGCAAGCAAATACTTCTCATATAGCCTTCTCTAGCACTGCTACTATCAGAACCCCAACTCTAGTTACCAATCTGACTACGATGGCTGGAAATCTGCCTAAACTACCCTATCCTTTGTGGAACCATACAGGCCCTTTGAATCTTGGAATCCAGCACCCAATACCAGTAGCGACCCTAAAAGCGCTACCCCAGTATGATGGTACTGGAAAAACAACATATGAACATTGCCTGGATGTGGCTGCATTGGTGCCAATATATGACATCTCAGAGGAAGACGTGATGATCAGGCTACTGATTATTTCCTTAAAGGAAAAATGCTCTACTGGTACAGAGCCCTGGAATACCAATCTATATCTACCTAGGCTCAGCTCACCGGAAAATTAGTGGAAGAATTTAATGAGCATACTGATCCTTTTTCATTACTAAATCAGTTTAACGCCATTCAGAAGCACCCTCAAGAAGAGATCATGGATTTTAATATCAGGTTCAGTCGAACCTGGAAGAGAGTTCCTGATGGCCTGAGACCATCACAAGAAGGAGCTATATACTACTATTTGAGAGCTTTCAATTCAGAAATAAGTATGGCTATCAGACAGTCCCGAGTAACAACTTTTCCTGAAATCTATCTAGAAGCACAGAAAGTAGAAAAGGACTTGATCGCCATAGGGAGATTCCCTTCCAAGATAATTCCACCTATCTTTCCAAATTTCCCTCAAATTTCAAGTGTTGCTCCTCCAGTTCCCCCTACAAATCCTAATGCCACCCTTCCCAAGTGGAATGGACAGCCGAGCATCCCGCTCCTACCAGCACCCCCTCCCCTTTTGATGCTCCCTCCTATTCCTGCACTTTCCCCAGTAGCAAACACGTCTACTCAAGACACCCAGCTGGCAATCTTGCAAGATTTGCAAGCCTCGTACAAGACTCTATCAAATAAATTCATATCTATGGAGCGAAGAGAAGCGGAAAGAAACTCTCAACCGAGACGTTATCCACAAGTAACAAGAGATCAAGCATCCACTAGTGGAAGAAATTATGAAAAAACCAACACAATGTATGCCAATGAAGATGTGGGACCTAGTGATGATTCACCTGAATCATCCTTCTGGTGTTCCACATGCAATGATCCTCACGGTGAGACTGCTTGCATGATTCATCAACACCAGATCCAGAAAGTAGCTACAGAAAAATTAGAAAGGTCCCTTAAGGGTCAGGTAAGCATGATCAGGGAAGACGATCAAAATTTTATGATGCCCTCTCTAGAACAAGTCTCGGTTCTGACTAGATCAGGAAAGAAACCTTTCCAGGTTGATCCTAAAGACCTTAATCCTTTGAAGGTACCTATGCCTGCAAGGAGTCCTACTGAAAAGAGACCTCCACAAAATCTAGACCCAAAAGGAGCAGAGATTCGGAAGGAAACACCTCCGGCTAAAGAAACAGAGACTCAAGAGCAAGCCAGGGAAAAGTTGAGGTATCCCTCATTGACTAAACACCAAAGAGTTGATGCTACTCAGGGGTACAAGAACAGGTTTGATACAATAGTAAAAGAGAAGAGTGTTGATTCTCTCCCATTCAATATTGTTGAAGAAATGAAGAAGACTCCTTCCAAAGCCACTATGTATGAAGCCCTACGGATCCCAGGATAGATAGACCTACTACAGGAATCATTGAAATCTATGAAAAATAAAGATAAAGATCCAATTAAATTAAGCTCTGCCCAAGCAAGTCTTTCTTCCACCTCAGGAAAGAACAGACCTCCCCCTTTTATTTATCTCTCCAGATGGAAGGATGGGTAGTCCATAATTGTATGATTGACTCTGGGGCCGCGACTACTGTTATGCCCAAAGCAGTGTGTGATATCATGGGGATGGAATATACAAGGAGTGCTCCAGGAGTTTTGCAACTCGATGGAACTCCTATAAAAATAGTAGGCATGATCAAAGATATTCCTATCATCCTTCATAGGCTCCCTCAGCTTACAGTTATACAAGAAGTGGTAGTGGTTGATTTAGAACCTTATTTTGGCATGTGCCTGTCCAGAGAATTTACTGCTAAAATAGGTGGATATCTATCTCTTGACTTTTCACACCTCGAAATTCCATTCAAAGGCAAAAGGGTGAAAATATTCAATGAGAAACCCTCCACCTTTCATGTCGAGAGGCTTGGAGAAGAGGAGAAAAACTCTACTACTGTAAACATGATGACCGAAGAACTGACAGACTTGAGTCTAATGGAAGAAGCTCTTAACGAGTTACAAGAAGAAGACCAATTTTCTCTCCTAGATTTCAATGCCATGATCGAGACAGATCTGGGTAGCTATACCATTCAGAAGCCTGAGAAAAGTAAATCTCCTTCTTCCCCACCACCTGATATATCCACTAACCAGTTGTGGAAACTTTTCTTTGATGGAGCCAGATGCAAAAATGGAGCAGGAGCAGGCATTGTCCTAATCGGTCCTACAGGTGAAGAAAAAGTTTTCTCTTACAGGTTGACCTGGAGCTGCACCAATAATGCAGCAGAATACAAAATGCTCTGTTTGGGCCTCAAGAAGGCTGAGAAGATGGGCATCAAGCAATTGCAAGTTTTTGGTGATTCTGAACTGATAGTAAATCAAGTGACAGGAAAATGTATAAGCAAACAACATTATCTGAAGGCTTATAGAAATAAAGTCTAGGATTTACTAGAATATTTTGAAGCTTTGAACATGAAAGTGATCCCTAGGGAGAAGAATACACATGCTGATTTTTTGGCTTCAGTTGGAGAAAATTTTTATCCTATAAGCAATGTCATCCAGAAATAAAAGATGGTCAGACTGATATACAGACCTTATGTACCTGATAGAGATACTTTCTAGCAAGTTTTCAAAAATGATCAGCATATAGTAGATTTTCTAGTCCATGAAATGAACTGCTCCAACAATAGGGAAAACGAAGACGAAGAAGAGGCAGTTGTCATCCAGTTAAAAAATAATCACATCCCAAAGGGGCTAGTCACACTCGAGTCCCTATTTGATAACAATGATAGATCAACAGGTCATAAGATGAAAGTTGACAAACACAGGTATAAGGAAGCTACAATAGGACCTGACAAGGCCATCAAAGTAGGTGTGAAAACTATGGACAAGGAATTGGATGAGATCAGAGAATTATGCAAAGAATTTCCAGATACAATTGCCTGGACCTATGGTGATCTAAAGGTGTACTCAAAGGAAACAATCCAACATACAATTGAGCTTCAAGAAGGTGCCAAGCCTTTCCATCAAAAGCAGAGGCCAGTAAATCCAAAAATAGAAGCTTTGATGAAACAAGAATTGTTAAAACTACTAGAGGCTAAGATTGTATATCCGATCAAGCACTCGACGTGGGTTGCTAATTTAGTACCAGTGAGAAAGAAAAATGGAGATATTCGACTATGTGTGGATTTTCGTAATCTGAACAAAGCTTCACTCAAGGATCATTACCCCCTCCCGCAAATCGATCAGATCTTGCACATAGTGGCTGGAGCTGAAATATTTTCTCTATTAGATGGTTTCTTCGGGTATAATCAGGTATGGGTCAAGGATGAAGACCAATTCAAAACAACGTTCACAACCAAATGGGGAACATTTGCTTACCAAAGGATGCCCTTCGGGTTATCAAATGTTGGAGCGACTTTTCAAAGAGCCATGGATGTAGCCTTTGGGGAACTTGTGAACAAAATAATAGTGATATACCTGGATGACATGACTATTTTCTCTCATAGGAAAGAAGATCATATAACTCACCTCAGGAGAGTACTGGAAAAATACCGAGAGTTTGGTATATCCATAAACCCCAAAAAGTCTATTTTCATCGTAGAGGAGGGAATTTTACTTGGCCATGTGGTTTCAAAATCAGGTCTAGCCATAGACCCCAGCCGAGTAAAAGCCTTGTTGGAACTTCCCCTCCCCTTAAACAAAAAGGGGTTACAGTCATTTTTTGGTCAGATCAATTTTGTACGCAAATTCATAGCAGACTTTGCACAAATTGTTAAACCTATGACAGAATTGTTGAAGAAGGATGCCATTTTTAAATGGACTGATGCAAGAAAATAGGCTTTTCGATAGATCAAAGAGTAGATAGCTCAAGCCCCCATCCTGGTAAATCCAAACTACTCCAAATATTTTATCTTATATGCAATAGGTGAACAGGGAAGCTACGCCGTTGTGCTCACATAGAAAGGGATTGACAATGAAGAAAGGCCCATCGCCTTCTTGAGTCAAAATATGCAGGAACATGAGGAAAAGTACAATTTCATCAAAAAACAAATTTATGCCATCATGAAATCCCTAAAAAATTTTAGGCACTTCTTATCGCAAAGCAAAGTCATCGTATATACAATACACCCTGATGTACGAAGCTTCATTACACAAGGAGAACTCGACGATACTAGAGCAGGTTGGGTAACTAAAATACAAGAATATGACATAGAGATACACCCAACCAAACTAGTCAGGGGCAGAGCTTTGTGCCAGGAACTTGCAAAACAAGCATCTATAGAGTATGTGGCTTGTCAGGCTCAAAAATCCGTATCAGATGAAGAACAACCTTCAGAGCAGCTCGATTGGGCAGATGAATTAACTAGGTATTTTTAGATTGGGATATGTCCAGAAGGCTTGAACGCTTCACAGAGAAGAAGATACAGGATCCAAGCTCTGAAATACACTTTATTGCCTGAAGGATTATACAAAAAAAACTTGGATGGAGTTCTACTTCGATGTGTGTTAGAAGGGCAGAAACAGAAGATTTTAAAAGAATTTCATGGAGGCCTATCAGGAGGACATTACTCCGGGAGAACTACAACATTGAAAATCATCAGAACTGGGTGTTATTGGCCAATGGTTTTTGTAGATGCATTTAAGATCACAAGAAACTGTGATGAATGTCAAAAATATGTGGGAAGAAATAGGAATGCCCCGCTACCCCTCAAGACCATTCAGGTTGAAGAGCCTTTCCAGCAATGGGGTTTAGACTTCATAGGGATCATAGAACCAAATTCATCTATAGGGCATAAGTACATTCTCACAGCCACTGACTACTTCACAAAATGGTCAGAAGCTATACCCACTAAAAGAAATGACCAAGAGGTGGTGATCGAGTTTGTGGAAAGCCTGATCACAAGGTTCGGCATCCCAGAGGCCTTGGTCATAGACAATGGTTCACATTTTGTGGGAGAAAAAATGATCGACTTTGCAAGTAAATATGGGATATACTTGAAGATATCTTCGAACTATTATCCTCAGGGTAATGGATTAGCTGAGTCCACCAATAAAAATCTACTCAAAATTTTGAAAAGGACCCTCAAGGACAATAAAAGAAGTTGGCATTCTTTGATAAACTAGGCACTTTGGGCTGACAGGATCACGATTAAAAAATCTATCAACACCTCTCCCTATTCTCTAGTTTATGGTAAAGAGGTTGTGCTCCCAATACACATAGAGATACCAGCTCTAAAACTATTGGATTTAACTGGGACTGAAGAAGCGAAACCAATGGAAAATAGGCTGATCCAACTCCTGCAGCTAGAAGAACTTAAGGAACAGGCCTATGATCATTACCAAAAACATGCAGTTGTGACCAAAGGATGGTTTGACAAGAAAGCCACTTTAAGGAATTTCAAGGTAGGAGACCTAGTTCTAAAGTGGAATGAAAAGAGGTCAAAACTAGGGAACCACGATAAGTTTGACATATTCTGGGATGGTCCCCTAGAAATCATTGAAGAAAAGCAACATAATTATTTCCAATTGAGGGATGAACAGGGCCAGGTCCTACCCATTCCTATTAATGGCTTCCACCTGAAGCTATACTATAAGTAATGGATCCTACCCTATCCTTGTATATATTTGTTTTATGTATATAAGTAACCTTGTACATATGTTATTTTTTGCAAGCTGATCCATTTTAAAAAATATCATGATTTCATGACTTTTGAGCACTCATGGCACCCTTCAGGAAAAATGTCATGATTTCATGACTTTTGGAGCACTCATGGCATCCTTCAGGAAAAATATCATGATTTCATGACTTTTGGGCAAAAAGAGTGTCATTTTATTTTTTGAAAGAAGGAACCATATCAGCGCGCCATGTCAGACCTGATGCCTCGAACATCGGAGCACCACATCAAGGGTCTATTGTATAGCTGTACACCATGCCAGAATAATCAAGCATCTCAAGAATATGAAAAGCACCACTATTTAAATCGAGATCATACTTTTTGATAGGACCGAAAGAGGACGTCGCCCCATTGGCTCGGTACCATAGCAGAAGTCTCCCATTGGTTTTTATTAAAAATGGCAACTCGAGGTAGTTGGTATCATTAAAAGTTAGCACATAGGTCGAGACTCCCACCAACATTCTAAATTAGCATTGGGATGCATGCCCCCAACCACAATTACTCCATGTTACTTGAACAGTTGGGGCACGAGCATACATAGCCATTTTAATAAACAACTTTTATCAGTTTATCTCCTATTTTCTTGATTATCCGATTATCTGATTTCTAACAGTCACCCTGAGAGTTCTGTAGTCTCTCGAATACCTTGAATTATAGTAGTATCACAATGTCTACCTCTCCAACCCTAGGTTCTACGTCTGCACCTCCCAAAAATAAAAGGAGTTCAAGCACCAAAGTAGATAACTTTGTCGACCTTGATGGCCACATTACAGACACAAAGCTGACATGGAAGGATCCAAGACAAATCCGCAAGGAAATAGTTGCCAGACTGAACGCAGATGCCTCTCCATCAAACCCAAGCAATTTTGCCTACTACTCTATGCTCTACTGGTACGTATGTCCTCAAGTCCACCCCTATCCAGAATTGGTTAGAGCAATGGTGAAGTTGTATGATGTCAAGAGCAGGAGTGTAAAAAATTACAGAGGTGAGACCCTTTTTACAATAGATCCCAAAATAATTAAAGTTGTGTTTGCTTAGGGATGTAAGCCTCCAGTACCTCCTATTTTATTTGAACCAACCAACTCTGCAAAGTTCTATCTCAATACCCCAAACATAAGAGCTTTCCTACAACAAAACCTTGAGAGTGAGCTCCCGAAGGGTTCCATTCCCCAATCTCCCATACCCTTGTCCAAGTTCAAAAACAAGCAACTTTTCTCTATGTTAGCCATGGTAGCAGGTATGGAAGATGATACTCAGGTGCATGGGTGGCAAGTTGTTGTGGCACAGTGCATTTCAATTTATAAATTCTATGATAAAGCATGCTTGGACCCAAATAAAGTCCCACTTTTCTTTGACTGGCCATCCTACATAGCTCAACAGCTACATGCAGGACTTTCAAAACTACACGTAGAAGCCCCAGATGCTTTCAGGTACTCCTATTTGATTTGGCTTTTCTTCTTTTTTCAATCAAAAAATTTGAAGTCTATATCTGTAATGCAAAAGAACGAAAAGGGAGAAAATATGCCTGTGTGTGAATGGACTCCGCTTCTCTCAAGAGCGAGTTCATATTACCAGTTCAACATGGAATTCCTGGGCCCTGCTATACAAATTGTGCTAGGACCCATGCCGAGGATTCCTAAGGAAGTGGAAGAGACCCTGAGGCGCCCTCATGCAGAAGAAGGAGACTTTTTCATCCTAACTCAAGGAGTGGTTATAAGGCTTTTTGGCTTCACAGAGAAGCCTTTCTTGTTGCCTTACTACGTCACCAAATGACTCTTTGCCTTAGAATATGTAAGACAACAAGAATTCATAAATTACACGTTTGGGACAAGCGCTCAAAAAACCCATACTTGCCTTATGCCTTTCAGTTTTGAAGGGGTAACTATTTCAAAAAAGGGAGATCATCAGAATATTACTCAACTATTAAGAGGTATGGGGCTGGTAGAACTTCCACAGAGGTGGAAATATGATCCCGAGGATATATTCACAAAAAGGTAGGCCACTCTGAACAAGGCTCCCTTCCAACAGTTCCACGTCTCTGGGAGAGACATCGAGCAAAGCCAAAATAATAGTGAAGATCATCCTCTAGAATGGCATGTTGAGAAAATGCAACCACTAGCTCCATGGCATGATTTCTATGAACATCTGATAGATTACAACCTGGATTCCTGCCCATCACACAAAATCCCCACCAAGACCTTCAACAAAATGAAGAAAAAGGGAGATGACTAGAATGAGGCCAAAATCTTAGCCTGGTGGCAGATGCGGTGCCACATTGAAACTTTCACGAGGTATGGGCTCAAGATGGATGCTAAGTTCTATGCCAAATATGATGAGCATCATCAGAGCTGGTCCGAAACATTGGTCGATAAGGTCCCGATTGGAATAGGTGGTGTTTCCCAAAAGCAATCTGAGAAAGATACTAAAAAGGGAAAAGGAAAAGAAGTAGCAACTGGACAAGAAGAAACCACAAAAAAGAGATGTCGGATATATATCCCGCATTCAGGATCAGATACAGAATCTGATGACAACACTCCTCTAGAACATAGAAATATGGCAGCTGAGCAAAAGAAGGGGAAAGCAAAGCAAGAGCAAGGAGGAGGCCGAAAGAGAAGAAAAATTCAAGAATCCTCTTCTAAAGAATCAGAAGAAGAAGAACAAGTAAAATTGGGAGAAATAGAGGAACACAAAAAATAGGGGATAGCAAAGAAGAACAAGTGGCTGAAAAGGCCGAAGAGCCCCCTCAAAAGGAGCCACCGAGCCAAGAGCAGACTCCACCGCTAGTGACAGATGGTGCAGATATTTCATGTCTAAAGCATATAGCGGAAGCTTACATAGAACAATCACAAGAAACGAGAGGCTCTAACCCACAGAAGGAATGAGAAATATCTCCAATAAATATTGATACCCCTTCTTCTTCCCCTCATTCATAGAGGATTTCCTCTCCTTTTCAAAAGGATAAAGATACTTCAAAGCCATCATCACCTCCTAAATCCCCCCATGTTTCGCCTCACCGCACCCCAACAAGATCTCCCTCTCAACCAACGAGCATGGAATCCTCATTACCACCCACTCCTTTTCTGCTTTCCATGAATCTATTGACTTCCCTAAACCCCCTCCCCAATAATCCCAGAATATTTAAAAAAATCTACCCCCAACTACATGGTTGAAGACACGAAGTTCCCCGAGTGCCACTGAGATGGCCCATGTCTGAGAAGGGATAGTACTAGACCCAATCAGTATGCAACGCTCTACTATGAAGATGACTCCTTTAGTACAGAAGCCTGAGAAACAAATGACTCTAGATGATTATCAAGCTGAAATCATCACAGAAGACATGACCCAGCTGCCAATGGAAGAAGAGTGGAGCAAGGCTCAGACTCACATGGGGATGATTTATCTTAATGCAGAGCACTTCAAAGAAAAATTCCTCAGAGAAGAACAGGCTCGCAAGTGGCTAGAAGAAGCTTTCAATCAATAGAAGATCACTGAGAAAGCTCTTAAAAATGAAGCCAAGAAATGGGAACAAAGGTTCAGTGAAGCCGCATCCTTCCAAGAAAAGGCAGCAAAAGCAGAAGAACAGGTTCAGATCCTACAACAGCAGATAGAAGGGTTGAAACAATAGTTTTCAGTAGTCCCAAATGAGCCTCAAGGGTTCTCTAAAGAAAAGGCAATAGCAGTTCAGAAAGAAAAGCTTGCGAGGTTAAGAAAATTGATCCTAAAAGCTAGACCCACTCTGGTCTACTTATCCAAGGTAAACAACGTACTAAATCAGGTAGAGAAATATTTTGAAGCTTCGGTTAAACTCTTGACGCCAAGAGTATCTACAGCCAACAAGATCAAGGTCCTAGCAAGCAGCATGCAAACAATAGTTGGCTATAGAACCCAAGATGAAAATTGGTCTCAAGCTAAATCAGTTGCCAAGAACTTCTTCAAGCGGCATAAGTTGGTGATGACTGCTGTAAAAATTATACAAGAATTAAGGGCAGAAGCAAAGTCAATTTCAAAACATGCTAATATGGCCGAATATTGTGGTATGCCTAGTTTTTGGGACTCACATTCCAAACTATTGTCAGAGGATGAGATGAAAGTTATTTGGCAGACTTTCTTTGATGATACATCAGAAATTGACAGTTGGGAAGAGCCAGTACAGGAAGATCAAATTTTTAGTATGGCGCAAGATATCACTCAAATAAAGTCTAGCCTGAATGAGTTATACCTTAAGTCTAAAAGTCTATCTTATGATAAGGTAGAAGAATTGGAGTACCTATATGCAACTTTCAAAGAAAAGGTGGATACAGATGAAGAGACCTGGAAGAAAGCGTGTACCGCTTATAATGAAGTTGTTCAATCTAGAGACAAACGGGATAAGGAGAAGCAAGAAAAAGCCCAGAAGGCTGCATCAAGTAGTACAACACTTCTAGGTCAAGAAGGGGTAAAGCAGTCTGAAGAAGAGTCCATGGAAGAATAATCCCCCCTAGGCTTGATTTTTTGTTTTTTGAGCTTGGTATCATTCCCTTTCTTTCCCCTCTTTTTCTTTATTTTCTTATTTTCTTGTTTTTGACTCCATTTCCCAATGGATAAAGGCTCTAAGTTCTGACATTCAGTTAACAGAATTACCCCAGGAGGCACCAAGAATGTTGGTCAAAATGACAACACCCGAGGAAATAAAGGTACTCTCCTTATTTTTGAGCAAGCAAGGGAGGAAAGTCACGATAGCATGACGTTTTGAAGAGGAGGACCAAGCGAAGGAGAAAAAGTCATGATAGCATGACATTTTGAAGAGGAGGACCAAGCGAAGGAGAAAAGTCATGATAGCATGATGTTTTGAAGAGGAGGACCAAGCGAAGGAGAAAAAGTCATGATAGCACGACGTTTTGAAGAGGAGGACCAAGCGAAGGAGAAAAAGTCATGATAGCACGACGTTTTGAAGAGGAGGACCAAGCGAAGGAGAAAAAGTCGTGATAGCATGATGTTTTGAAGAGGAGGACCAAGCGAAGGAGGAAAAGTCGTGATAGCGTGACGTTTTGCCAAGCTAGAACCAGCATATATAAAAGCGAGTGGAGAAGATCTTTGTAACAAGAATATCTTAACCTTTTTGGTTAAAAGTTCCATCACTCAAAAGATATCTATGTAACAAGAAGAGATCTCGATCTCTAACCACTCTGTTGTTAGGATAAGCCTTCGGGCATTCTGTTGTAACAACTTTCATTATTCTGTTATGTAAAACTCTATATAAAGAATGAGTGACCAAAACACAAGGTCGACTCTTAGGTGTTTACAAGGCTATGTATTCAGACTTCTGAAAGATTAATAGAGATCATCCACCCTGGTTCTGAGCTCATTTGGTGTGCAAGTATGTATGTGATCGTTTATTGCTAAAGTCGAATCTATATTGAATATACCATACATTAATTCTTAAACTGAATTTCTGTGTTAAATGTTCTATTAGATCTGCAATTTACTTCACTGATAAACTACTTTGGAGTTAAATATTCACCGAGTGATCTTAGTTTATTGTGCGTTGGGTTTTATTATGCTTTTCTGCAAAAGGTTGAATCAACACTATGTTGTTACTTAATCTGTACTATTTTTAATCTCATAGCATTGGCTACGTTTCCCTTCTTTAAGCATTCCTTTCTCTCTACCCTTTTCCTATAAAAACAAGGAACCAACCTTCTCTGGAGACTGAACCAGGCAAACCTCAGTTTTAGCCTGGTCGTTCAATGTTGACGAAGTCTTGGACGTAAATTATAACCTAAGGCGGATTTCGTTCCAACAGGTCCAAAATTGTATGATTGACTCATAAGCATCTACTATAGGTATGCCTAAAGCAGTCTATGAGGATATGGGTATGGAGTATACCCGATCCTGTCCTGGAGTACTGCAATTGGATGGAACATATATGAAGATAGTAGAAGCAATCAAAGACATCTTAATGAGGCTGCATAGAGCACTGAAGGTAAATATAGTACAAGAAATACTAGTGGTGAATCTAGAGACTTATTTTGGCTTATGTATTTCAAGAGATTTTACTACGAAGTTAGGTGGATGTATGTATATGGACTATTCTATCATGGTTATTGCTTTCAAAGGAAAGAGGATAAGGATAACACCTAAAAAGCCTATGTCTTACCACATTGAAAATTTTAAATAAGACATGTGCAATCTCACTCCTCTTGATGAATTTGAATTAGTGGATAATTTTGAGGAGTTTTTTTATTGAAGATGAACTACCTTTCAAAGAAGATTACAACTAGTTTTGGATAGGTATGGCATAGACAATATTTCTATAGAATCAAAGAAGAAATTTCATGTTATATCTAGTCAGTCTCTAAGAGAAACATAAACATGGGCCATGCACTTTGATTATGTTAGATGTAGAAATGGTGTTGGTGCTGGTGTGGTATTACAATCCCAATCAAAAGGGACAAATATTTTTGCCTACAAACTAGCATGGGCATGCACCAATAATGCTATAGAATATGAGGCTCTATTCCTTGGACTGATGTAAGTAGAAAATATGGGAAATAAGATCTTGAACATATATGGTAACTCTAAATTGATAGTAAATCAGGTAAGAGAAAGGTGTAGCAGTAAGCACCATTACCTGAAAGCATATAGAAATAGGGTATGGGATTTGATGAAATCATTTCATACCTGTTGAGTGGTATTTT